>KQ990656.1:155153-201589 GCA_001598015.1 Dorcoceras hygrometricum | reverse complement strand
CCTATGGATTTTTGGGGCGTTACAGATTTAGTGTTATTGCCGATGTTGGGATTCGATCTCATCCTAGGCATAGATTGGCTAACAGAGTTCGGAGCAGTGATTGATTTTCAGAGGCGGACAGTTTCTATCAGACCGCCAGGGCAGGAGGCCTTCTTATTTGAGGCAGCGAGAAGACAACAGAAGCCCAGATTCATATCTTTCTTACAGGCCAGGAAGCTGGTTGAGCACGGATGTCAGGCGTTCTTGGCCAGTGTTACTGCTCCAGGAGATTCAGCAGGCCCTTCGTTGCCTGATGTGGAGGTAGTCAGGAACTTCGCAGATTTTTTCCCCGACGATGTTGCAGGAGTTCCACCAGAGAGAGAGGTGAAGTTTTTTATTGAGCTGATGCCGGGTACTGTGCCTATCTCTAAGGCACCGTATCGATTGGCTCCTACCGAGATGAAGGAGCTTAAGGAGCAGATTCAGGAGTTGCTGGATAAGGGGTTCATTCGCCCTAGTTTTTCTCCATGGGGCGCGCCAGTTCTGTTTGTGAAGAAGAAGGATGGTAGCATGAGACTGTGTATTGACTACCGGGAGTTGAACAGGGTTACCGTTAAGAACAGATATCCACTCCCGAGGATTGAGGACTTATTCGATCAGTTTCAAGGAGTTTCAGTGTTCTCGAAGATTGATCTGAGATCTGGCTATCATCAGCTGAGAGTTAGAGAGGAGGACGTGTCCAAGACTGCTTTTCGAACACGCTACGGCCACTACGAGTTCTTGGTGATGCCGTTTGGTCTGACGAACGCCCCAGCGATTTTCATGGATCTGATGAAC
Source organism: Dorcoceras hygrometricum (assembly GCA_001598015.1). Classification (NCBI taxonomy): domain Eukaryota; kingdom Viridiplantae; phylum Streptophyta; class Magnoliopsida; order Lamiales; family Gesneriaceae; genus Dorcoceras; species Dorcoceras hygrometricum. The sequence continues at coordinate 200,773 of KQ990656.1, read as the reverse complement.
AGGGTATTAAGACAGTATCTAGACCAGTTCATCATTGTGTTCATCGATGACATTCTGATCTATTCGAGGAGCTTTGAGGAGCATAGGCAGCACTTGAAGACAGCTTTGTAGACTCTGAGGGATCACAAGTTATACGCCAAGTTCAGCAAGTGCGAGTTTTGGCTAGAGCAGGTGGCTTTCTTAGGGCATATTGTGTCGAGAGATGGGATCGTTGTTGACACATCGAAAGTAGAAGCAGTGCAGAACTGGGGGATTCCGAAGAATGCAGCGGAGATTCGTAGTTTCTTGGGCTTGGCAAGTTATGATCGCAAATTCATCAAGGGCTTCTCTTCTATTTCAGTGCCCTTGACAGCCTTGACCAAGAAGAATGCAAAGTATGTTTGGATTCCCGAGTGCCAGAGGAGCTTTGATCAGCTTAAGGAGGCCCTTACTTCAGCACCAGTATTAGCTATGCCAGTGGACCACGAGGAGTTTGTGGTTTATACAGATGCTTCTCTGAGAGGGTTAGGTGCAGTTATGATGCAGGGAGGTAAGGTTATTGCGTATGCGTCGAGACAGCTGAAGAGTTATGAGCAGAACTATCCGACGCACGATCTGGAGATTACAGCAGTAGTGTTCGCACTGAAGATTTGGAGACACTATTTGTACGGCGAAAAACAGAACTATCCGACGCATGATTTGGAGCTTGCAGCAGTGGTGTTTGCGCTGAAGATTTGGAGACACTATTTGTACGGCGAGAAGTGTCAGATTCACCGACCATAAGAGCCTCAAGTACTTCTTCACCCAGAAGGAGCTGAATATGAGGCAGTGCAGATGGCTAGAGTTGGTGAAGTACTATGACTGTGACATTAGCTACCATCCGGGTAAGGCTAATGTGGTAGCAGACGCTTTGAGCCGGAAGACTTCAGTGTTGGCATGTTTATCAGTTGAGCGACCACTGCAGACCGAGATTCAGAGATTTGGATTGGAGTTTTATTCAGTAGGACGTGCGCCTAGCCTCGCAGCACTCACAGTTCAGCCGACTCTTCGAGATCGGATTAGGGATGGCCATGCTGCAAATGAGCAGTTACAGCAGTGGAGACAGAGAGATGAGGCTAGAGGACGAGGTTTGTACACAGTTGAGGATGGGATAGTCCGTTTCAGGGGACGCATGTGGGTACCCAACACTGAGCAGTTGAGAGCTGAGATCTTATCCGAGGCCCATGCATCGACGTATTCCATTCACCCAGGGAGTACGAAGATGTACAGGGATTTGCAGACACTTTACTGGTGGCCAGGGATGAAGAGGGATATCGGACGATTTGTATCAGAGTGTTTGACTTGTAAGCATGTCAAGGCAGAGCACCAGAGACCAGCAGGATTGCTACAGCCACTCCCTATCCCTGAGTGGAAATGGGATAACATCACGATGGATTTTGTGGTTGGTTTACCCAGGAGTCCCAGAGGCTTTACGACGATTTGGGTGATTGTGGATCGACTCATCAAGTCCGCACACTTTCTACCGGTGAAAACCACTTTCACATTGACTCAGTATGCAGAGCTATACATTAGGAAGATTGTCAGGCCGCATGGCATACCCGTCTCTATTGTGTCAGATAGGGATTCCAGGTTTACTTCTGTGTTTTGGAGGAGCTTGCATGCTGCATTGGGGACCAAGCTATCTTTCAGTACGGCTTTTCACCCTCAGACAGACGGACAGTCGGAGAGAGTAATCCAGATTCTAGAGGATTTACTGAGAGCCTGCGTGATAGATTTTCAGAGTGCGTGGGATTCTAGGTTGCCCTTGGTAGAATTCACGTACAATAACAGCTTTTAGGCATCGATTGGGATGGCTCCTTATGAGGCTTTGTACGGGAGGAGGTGTAGGTCTCCCGTGCATTGGGATGAGGTAGGCGAGAGGATTTTGACTGGGCCAGAGATGGTACAGTAGATAGCTGAGATTGTGACCAGGATACAAGATCGGATGAGGACAGCTCAGAGTCGTCAAAAGAGTTATGCCAATCGTAGACGACGAGATCTGGAGTTGGCAGTAGGGGACCATGTATTTGTGAGGATATCGCCTATGAAGGGGGTGATGCGCTTCGGCCGGAGAGGCAAGCTCAGTCCGAGATTCATTGGACCGTTCGAGATCTTGGAGAGGGTTGGTACGTTAGCATATCGTGTAGCATTACCACCCAGTCTGTCAGCAGCGCATAACGTGTTCCATATCTCGATGTTACGGAAGTACATCCCGAACCCATCTCATGTGTTGGATTTTGAGCCGCTCCAGTTGGCACCAGACTTATCTTTTGAGGAGCGACCAATGCAGACTTAGAGCGCGGAGGATTCCGATGGTCAAGGTCCGGTGGCAGAATCACTCGGCAGATGAGGCTACCTGGGAGACCGAGGCCGATATGCGGACGCGATATCCAGAGCTTTTCGATACGTAACTCAATTTCGGGGACGAAATTTCTATAAGGGGGGAGAGTTGTAACGCCCGAAAATCCTAATTACGTAAATTGAATGCATGACTAGGAGGAAAAACCTTATGTTAATATGATTTGCATGTCATGTATGTGTTTATATGATGATTTTATGTGTTACGTGTGCATATCGCTTTACGATACGGTTTGAGACCGGTAAGCGGGGACGAGTCCGGAGACGACCAGATCGAAAATATTTAAATGTTTAGTCCTTAGACATATTTTAAAGCAAAATATTTTTATTTTATGCACAATTTCCAAAAAATGAGATTTATGCACGATTGCTGAAGGGGACCCGTTTTTCGCCTATACGGGCCATTTTTATGACTTTTACCACACTTTTAAAATTGATAGACCTCATGTTACGAAAAGTAAAGGTTTGGAGTCTGAATTTTTAACATTTTTAGGCCTTTTTAATTAAAGGAGGGTTAGTTTTGGGATTAAGCCTTTTAATTTGATTTAAAACAAGGTAGAGGGGTCCTTTTGTACACTCTCATTCACTCATCACCCCTCTAACTCGAAAATTACCCTAATCCCTCCTCCAACCAGCCGACTCCAGCCTCATTTCTCCCCTTGGTGGCCGAAAATTTGCAAGATTTTCATTGGAACTCTAAGGTGTGATCTCCTCCATTGTCCTCCGCTCCGGTATCACGTATTTTCGCTTCTCTATCAATCAAGGGATGTTATATTCTTTCTTTTCTCACCATATAAATCATAATATACTGTTTTTACAAAGATTATGCATGAATTTTATGTGAATGTTTCAGATCTCAATGTACATGTCCGCGATCATATGTCTCTCTTCATGTGCACCTCACGGTTTTGAATTCTTTTGTATGGCTTCGGTTCATGGTATGCTTTAGGGGTCTGGGCTCGTTGTTCAGTGGTTCATGGTGGTCCTAGGAGTGGATTTTCGTGGTTCGAAGTGGAGGTTTAAGGGTCGAACCGGTGGCTTGAAGTTTTACACCGTGCAGTATGTGTTTACTGTGTGTCGCGTGCGTCTGGTTCACAACCTTCGTTCGTCCAGTTGCGGCCACGGTTTGGGCCAAGGTTGGTCTTGTTAGAACCACCTAGACCTGGGGGTGGTCCATCCGGAAGGGCTCCTGTATTGGTGGCCGGAGCAAGGAGAACGAACGAGAATACCAGCAGGTGGTCGCGCGGCGTGCAGTATGGCTGGTGCATCCACTTGAAGCGACCATTTCTCCCTGTTTAGGTCACGGTTTGAGGCAAGGTCGGTCACGTTAGAACCATCTGGACCTGGGGGTGGTCCAGCCGAAAGGGCTCCAGCATTGGTGGCCGGAGCAGGGAGAACGAACGTAAAAACCGGAGACTGGTCGCGGAGGCAGCTTGTGCAGGAGAGTGTATTTTAGGTTTAGGGTTGAGTGTTTGGTTTGGGCCGGTTCGTTTGGACCGATGGGTTGGTTCAATCGGGCCAGGTCGAGTGGTTTAAGTGTCGAGTCAATATTTGAAGTTCGGTCCGAGTTATTTTATTTTTGGGCCGGGTTATTTTATTTTTAAAGTCCAGGTCGTTTTTGCCGGGTCAAGTCAACTTTTTAAGTTAAAATTAGTTTCGGGTCAAAATTATTTTTGGGTCAATGATTTTAAGTCAAAATCTATTTTAAGTTGCTGGAATTTTTAATTAAATTGGGTTTTTAGCCAAATTAGTGGACTTTGGGCCGATATTTATTTTAATGAATTTTAAGCCTTTTTAACGATATTGGGCCGAGTCATTCAAATGATTTTAAAAAGGGTTTGTTCTTAGTTGTTGGGCCATTATAAGTTGGACTTAGTATGATTTTAAGTTAAGTTGAGGATCTGGGTTTAGAGTTAGTGGGCCAGTCACTTGAACCAGTCCTTGACCGGGCCGAAGAAAATAATGCATAGGCCCATGAATATACTTTTTAATGTTATATGTATGCATAGGCCCATGAATATACTTTTTAATGTTATATGTATCATGCTATGTATTTAAGTATGTAATGTTTTAAGAAAATTAGCATATATTGATGGGCCAAGGTTTTAAAGTTGCATGATTTTTATGAAACGCATGCATCACGAAAGTTTAAATTATGTTAAGGCATGAATGAAAATATTTTTGAGGAATTGACGTGTTGTGGGGCAAAGTAACGATGGGAGTTAGCCGGGTATCCGGGCCCGGGGATCCCCTGTTAATGTATATTGATAATGAGCTTATGGATCCTCGTGTGACATCGGGGTGAAGTGGCAGCATAGAGGTGTGACATATAGGGATCTCGAGGTAAGGTCGGATGAACCACACCGCCACGTACGTTGGTTTATAGATTGATCAATCGAATTTAACGGCTCTCACTTCATGGATACGACTCACATGTTCTTTTTAGTTATGTTATGTATTATGCTATGCCTTAACATATATGTTATGATGATTTATGTACACGACTACAATTGAAAAGGATCCATTCATGTGAAGACAATGAAGTTATTATTGGTCCAAAAGTACCATAACTAAGTGTTATTGGTGCTCTTATGTATCTTGCAAATTGTACTAGACCTAATATATCTTGTAGTAAATTAATTGACAAGATTCAGATCATGTCCAACAAAGAGGCACTGGAACGGAAGTAAGCATATATTCCGTTATCTACGAGTAACAATAGATTTGGGACTTTTATATTCAAAAGATACAAATAAAAGTATTGTTGGTTTTGCTGATGCTTGATACCTATCTGATCCAGATAAGGCACAATCTCAAACTGGATATAGATTTACTCGTGGAGGCACTACAATTTCTTGGAGTTCGCAGAAACAAACTCTCGTAGCAACTTCATCAAATCACACCGAGATTATTGCACTACATGAGGCAAGTTGTGAATGTGTATGGCTAAAATCCATAACAGACCATATACAAGTCATGAGTGGTTTACCATCTGACAAGAAGCCTGTGACACTGTACGAAGATAATGCTGCATGTGTTGCTCAAATGAAAGAAGGATACATCAAAAGCGACAGAACTAAGCATATCCCCCTAAGTTATTCGAATTCACCCAAGAACTTGCGAAGAATAACGATATTGATATTCGTTACATTCAATCAAGTGAAAATTCATCTGATCTTTTCACGAAGGCATTTCCTACGACAGTGTTCAGAAAGCATATATACAATATTGAGATGTGTCACCTACGAAATATGTGAAGATTCAGTTGTGTCAACATGAGGGGGAGTTTACGTGACTGCACTCTTTTTTCCTTAAAACTCGATTTTATCCCACTGGATTTTTACTAGTAAGGTTTTTAACGAGACAGTATCAAAACACGTAATAAAGACATCCAAAATGGGGAGTATTATGAATTAAGTCAAATTTGGATGTCTACAAATTAGTCAAATTTGGATGTCTAAATATTAAATTGATTAGATCCTTTTATTATTTTAATCATTTCATTTGTCTATAAATAGGTTTGTAATTTTCATTGTAAATACACACAAAAATATACAAGTTCTCTCCAACTTTAATTTTCTCTAAATTAAGGAAATTATAGAGAAATAATAATTTGTTATTAACATATAATTAAAAGTTCATTTGAAACAATTAAGAAACAATTAAGAAGATATTCAAGATTATTATCAAGATAATTATTTATTTTAGTTTGTTAATATTTCTTTTAATTTATAACAGTATACTGTTTCTATATTTTAGTTTTATCTACAATGTGGTTCTTTTTATAAAATTATATTATATTTTCCTTTTCATCTGCAAGTGCTTTTTTCCATACTTTATGTCAATGCAATCATTGGATTCATTCAATATTCCCCCGTCCAGTAGTCACCTTTACATCGTCAGCAATATAAGCACAAGAACTAGAAAAAAATCCTAGAAACAAAAACGAAGTGATAAGATTTGAAGTGATATAGAGATCATTCTTTTTGATTTTATGAATTCGATTCTCGTGTAAAACATATTTCCCACTAAAATATTATGAGAGTCGATTTGTTATATAAGTCCTCTTCTCCAGGTCCCTGTCTACCCGTGCATATCTCTCGATTTTAAAATCTATATGAGTCATGGTGATCTATATAGAGGTTAACCTTTTAATAGACTAATTTTAAGAAAAAAACAAATAAGAACAACTGTACAATCTTTCTTAAATCCATACCATTCGGCTCCTACCAAAATGACACAAACACAAAAATATAATGAACCACAAAAATATAATATTAAACTAATATTGGATAAGATGTATCGTGAATAGGAGCAGTTTTATAATTTGTTGTGGTATAAAAGAAATCAATATTTATATATTATAAAATGAGAACAATAGGACAATTATTGAAATTGTCATAATCATATCACAATCTAATAATTGGATATGACAGCATGATAATCATCAAAACTTGATATGGATAATATAATAAATTAACATGTATCTTTGATATATACTCGGCTTTTTTAACTATTTACCGCAAATTTTTTTTTTTATAAACTAACGCGAAATGGGAGAGATTAGCAAAATAAGGTATTACGCCCTCCACGAGGCGTGATTCAATTTTTTTTTAAAAAAAGCAAGTCACGCCGATGACGACGGCGTGACTTACGTATATTTAAAAAGCGAGTCACGCCCTGTCGATAGGCATGACTCGCTTTTCAGAAAGTTAATCACGCCCTGCGATAGGGCGTGACTTCCTCGTTTGTGGTGTTGTCCGTTTCTTACTATCTCGCCTATAAATTGAGCGTTTTGCAACGCTTTCAAATGCACCAAACGAAATCCTCTCCAACAATTCTCTTCTCTATTTTCAATTCCCTCACTAATATTTCTCTACCATATTTCTATACAATTTTCATATATCTCGACTATATAACCATTATTTCATGATATATTAAAAAAAGCTCTTATCTCGTGGAAAAAAGGTATATATTTATTATTATTATTATTATTATTATTATTATTATTATTATTATTATTATTATTATTATTATTATTATATTATAATAATTATTATTATTATTAATGTTATTATTATTGATATTAGTATTGTTGTTATTATTATTGATATTAATATTTTAATTATTTTTTGACTAAACATGATCTAAGAGTGTCATCTATAGACTGACTTAAAAATAGTTTGTACCTGGCTAGGTCTCCCTGAAGGGCGTTTTATCTAAGGAAGTTGGTTTTTAAGTGGCCCTTAGCCCCTCCAACTACCTGGAAGCACTCTTAAAAAATGTTAATCTAAAGTTTTTATAAAGAAATTCAAATATTGTAAAAATATTATCATTAATATGATTGTTTTAACATATCAATAATATGACTTTAACATAATTTTTATTTAACAAATATTTATCTAATATAAGTTGTCATTAGAAACAATATTTCTTAACAAATATTTTTTTTAATTACTAATTTTTATTTAACATTTTATGATTTATATAATATAGGATGTCATTAGAAATTTTTATTTAACAAATCATTTTTATTAAACTAATGATTTTTATTCAATAAATCATTATTTTATGTAAAATAGGATGTAATTAGAAACAATTTTTTTTAACAAATCATTTTTGTTAACTAATAATTTTTATTTAACAAATATTTTTATGTAATATAGGATGTCATTATAAGAAAATTTTATTTAACAAATCATTTTTATTAAACTAATGATTTTTATTCAATAAATCATTATTTTATGTAAAATAGGATGTAATTAGAAACAATTTTTTTTAACAAATCATTTTTGTTAACTAATAATTTTTATTTAACAAATATTTTTATGTAATATAGGATGTCATTAGAAGTAGGACCTGTAGATCGTAGCGTGCTTTATCACTAAGAATCACATATCTCAAATTTCATTAAACCCGACAACTTAGATAATACTTTAAGAGTTCGTCGGTCAGATAATTTGATATGAGATCTATGGAAAGCTGGTGTGCTTCATCGTCGTGTCCGGTCATGCCTGAACGAGATGTGTTTTTACGGTATCTTATGTTGCGGTGATTGTATTTACGACAATCACTTGATTACTGCTTTGGTTGAACGGTGGCGCCGCGAGACTCATACTTTCCATCTCAGATGTGGTGAGGCAACAATCACATTGCAAGATGTTTCTTTGATTTGGGGACTGACTGTTGATGGTGAGCCCATTGGTACCGATGTGTCGCACAAGTTCGGTGTATGGCAAAGTCTTTGTTATGATTGGTTAGGCTTTGTGCCAGTGCAGTCTGATTTTAGATCCAATACTATTAAGTTGACTACTTTGCACGTACATTGCATGCAAACCATGATAAATGACTATAGCCCTGAAGTACAAGTGCAACAGTATACACGTTGTGTAGCTTTGATGATAATTGATGGTTGCATGCTACCAGATTCCGAAGGTTGTGTAGTCAAAATGTTGCACTTAAACTTTCTACGAGATATAAGGAGAGTCCGTAGTTATAGTTGGGCAAGTGCCGTGCTAGCATTTCTTTATCATGAGTTGTGCGGAGCATGTATGCAGGGGAAACATGAAATAGCAGGACCCATATACATCTTACAGATATTTTATTTTATCATTCGTTTACAATTTTATTTTGTTGGAATTTCTATTACATTTAGTTGTTTCGCAGAGTTGGGCCTGGTCTCGGATGACCCCGCTCTGTCCTGATCGCCTGGGGTATAATCTTATCCCGTCTCATGAAAATCCAAATTATTCAGATAATGTTCTTCATATTCCATCATATGGTGCAAGGTGATAATTATAACTGTAGATATGTATTTTCTATTTTTTATGCATAACGTACTTAATATATTAATACGTGTAGGTGGAAGCATGCATACTTTTGGACGCATACATCTACACATAGTGTGCGAATCATTCGCGATGTACTCGGCAGAATGGGAGATAGTCATGTATTTACATGATAAATATTATATTACAAATTTTGAAATGCGATGCATTTTGTTACTTTTGTAATGAATATGATTTTAATTTGCATATAGTTTAATTGAGTTATATACGACTTGGGAGCTCCAGATAATTCATCATTACCTGTAGAATGTAGAAATCCCATGCTTTGGCGATCGGTGTGTCCACTTATCTGTTTCCACATAGTTGACTGACATCGTCCGAACCGAGTTTTTCGACAATTTGCCATGTTGCAACATATTCCAAGATCGGCGCTCGATGGTGATAATCTGCATGAGTTCTCGCGGCGTGGGCGTCCAAATTTTGACTGGGCCAAACATCATAGGGTGTTGGTTGATGCATGGGCTAATCGCCATAGTCTTGTTGTGGAAATCGAGTATGCAGTCAATTTTTGCATGACAGATGAGTACGCTACGTGGTATGACTCGATTACTCGACGTTTCATATCTCCCATTGATCCTGTTCAAGTTGATTCTGGTTACCAACCCGGTGATGCTTATTTCAGGCGTGTTATGGTAAGTTCTTTGTTAGTCATTTGTTCTTAATCAAATTGGGTTATCTATATATATATTCTAATTATTTTATTACAGAGAGACGAGACATCAACTATTGCAAATATCTGTAAGGGCCTATCTATTGAAGATCTATCGCGCGAAGATCTAATTGAGGCCCTTAAGAAGTCAATTGTCACTGCTGAATTTCTTCACGAGTTGACACTAAAGACACAACAGCAGCAACAACATCATGCAAGGTCTTCAACTAGACGGAGACAAGGAAGAGGTGATGATCGTCATGAAGGTGATGATTTGCAATCTTCAATAAATGATTTGTTAAATAAATAAAATCCTACGTTACATAAAATAATGATCTTATGAATAAAAATCATTGATTAAAAAAATGATTTTTTAAATAAATATTGCTTCTAATGACATCATATATTACATAAAATAATGATTTGTAATATAATACTTGTAATATATAATTTAATAATATTTATAATAATATTTTAACAATATTCAAATCCATTATAAAAGTTATGGACTAACATTCTCTAAGAGTGCTTCCAGGTAGTTGGAGGGGCTAAGGCCCACTTAAAACCAACCTCCTTAGACAAAAGCAACACCCTTCAGGGAGACTTAGCCGGTACAAGCCATTTTTAAGCCAGTCTATAAAGGACTCTCTTAAATCATGTTTTGTCACATGATAATAACAATAACAAATATACAATAATAATAATAATAATAATAATAATAATAATAATAATAATAATAATAATAATAATAATAATAATAATAATAATAAAATTGTTTAATATAAACATTATGAATATACGTATCTTTTAATATCGAATGCGAGATATATGAAGCAAATTTGTTGAGAGAGGAGGGATGAGCGATTTATTTCGATTTGAGACGAGAGGGATGAGCGAATTATTTAGAACGAAACGCATCAATTTATATGCGAAGAATTGGTAGGCGACGAACGCATATCACGCCCTCCGCTAAGGCGTGATTATCTTCTCGCAAAAGCATATTACACAAGTATATCACGCCCTGCGCGGTGGCGTGATATTTTTTTTTTTAAAAAATACTGCAAGTCACGCCGCTGCAGATGGCGTGACTTGCATTTTTTTTAAAAAAATTATATACGCAAGTCACGCCTGTTGCGACGGCGTGACTTGCATTTATTTAAAAAAAAATAATTTGAATCATGCCCTCACGGAGGGTGTGATACCGTAAATTGTTAAACTTTCAAAATATACATTATTTTACATAAAAAATAAAAAATAACAATAAACCATTAAAAAATCACATATACTCTTCTCGTATAATATCGTCGTATGTTCAAACATAGGCACGATTTATTTAAGAATATATTTTTACATTTATCAGTAGAGCTATTCAAATTATAGGATAATATGGAAATTTCAAAGTGATGGTGTTGATTAGAATAACTTAGGAATGCCAAAATTGTTATTTAAAGGAAATAATATTCAAGTTAAAAGCATCGATATTCTCGTGAAGAATTGATTAAAAATATTGGTTATTTCCAATTCGAGCATCGAGGGGGATACTTTTCGAGAAATATAATTCCTGTGCTACTTTAGGAAGCACCGGTTATTTGTCAACCCAACTTTATGCTTGTCGTTTACAATGTGAATAAATATAATATAATCTTTACTCAACTTTTATATATCTATAAAATTCATAACCAGCTTTAAAAAAATCATAATAAAAATTAACTACAAAAAAAAATTAGCACATAAGATGTATACGGAAAGAAATCAACCAGTTTAACTATCACTTCTGAAATATAATTTTTAATGTTCGAGTTTTTTTTATCTTGTATTAATTGCATATGGAAAGTCCAAAATTTTTTAATTACATATTCCAAGAGATCTGTTCAAAAGAGCGAGGAACAAGCATTTTATACTTTTAGAGTTTGAATTTGATTTTCCTATGCTACGAAAGCAGTTAATTTAAAATTTTTTGAATTAGGATAGATTTCATTTACAGTTGACTATCTAAGTGAGTGTGTATTTCGTTAGATCCGTGATTTGACCTATTCGGAGTGAAATTGTAACAATTTATATAGAATATAATATTTTTTCAGAGTGAAAGTTAATAATTTATATATAAAATATAATTTTTTTCATGGTCGGAGCTCTGTAATAAAAGTAGAGACCATCAGCGAATTTATTGAAAAGAACTAATGGGACCAAATTGATATTCACGTAAGAAGATCAATAAAGATTGTATAATGAAAGCATTTTATTACCAGGGCACGGGATATTTAATGGGAACGTAAACGAGAAGGACCAAGCAAGTATATATGGAGGGTAAAAGCGCACTTTCACAATCCTGCCTCCCCCAAACGTTTAAATGCAAACTGTGAATGATGGCGACATGCAACAGTATAAGACTCTCTGCTTTTTATTGCTCTCAGTACCCAAAAGGCCCACAAAATTTAAAAAATTTGTCAAAAGCTTTTTTAAAAATAATTTTTTGGGAAAAATGAGAAAGCATTAGCGTTAAGGGTGCGGTAAAACAGGGGTGGCGGTAAGAAGAGAGGAAATCTGAGCTAAATATAGCAAAAGGAAGAGATCTTTGGCTGTACAAATTTAGTCATCTGGTCACAACAAATGCTCCGGAAATCTGGCCTAGTTGTTTTTTTTGGTTTTTTTATATATTCTCTGTTCATTTGATTGTTCATAATCTGTGTTTTTTAGTAATCCCTTCAAAATCACATAAAAAAGGGCCACCTTTTTTCTTTTTTTCTTTTTTGGAGTGGTGATTATTGCCCTAGAAGATAAACTGTCTTTTGGTGTTCAGTTTTGTGGTGATTTTGCATTTCTTTTAGATCCGTGATAGCTGTCATTGGGCCAGGTGTTCTTTTTTCATCTGGGATTTGGGCTTGAAGGGGAGGGAACTTGTAAGTGTTCTCTCTCCTGTATTCTTGTTTGTATGAAATTTTTTTTGTAGACCTTCGTTATGGAATGCTGTACACGTGATTTGGTGGTGTGATTCGGGTTAATTGAGGTGGATTTTTCTGGGTTTTTTGGTTCTGTTTTCTGGGTTTATTTTAAGGCTTACTTCGTCTGTGTGGAGAGAATATTCTGGAAGACAAGTTGTGTTGGGTGGATGAAAGGGATGAGTTGCTTTTCTTGCATGAGCATCCGGCGCAAGAATGTGAGGGATTATGATGAAGATATGGCTCCAAGATTAGTGGATGGTTCAGGTTATTTTACTTTTGCTGTTTCTTTAGTTTTTGTTTTCAAATTTGTATGTGCTTTTGATTACATTTTGCGATTTATTTTTCTTTTTCTTTTTGAATGCATTTTTATGCGCTCTGTTTGTGTACAAACTATGGTTTGATGCGTAGTTTGTAGGAAGGGAAAGACTGATTCTAGTAAGAGGATTGATTTGGAGTGCTGAACTTCGATTTCTTAATAGTTATGCTCGTTTTTTTTTCTAAATGTAGAGAGTGGGAAAAAGGGAAACTCTTTGAGGGTAATAACCAATGAAAGCAATGGCCAAAAGGGCAATGTGGCACGCAGCTTCTCGTTCAAGGAGCTTGCAATGGCGACGAGGAATTTTCGGGAGGCTAATTTGATTGGTGAAGGAGGCTTTGGAAGTGTTTATAAAGGCCGGTTAGAATCTGGCCTGGTAAGCTCTTTGTATATCTAATTCTGAAATCGGATATTCCACAACATGCAGTTTGCGGATTCGAGACAACAGAAGAATAACTCATAGTTCCCATGAGTCTGTTAAATTGGTTGTGGAATATACGTTGATGTAATTTGTTTTTTTGAGTGGTGCTAATTTTAGACTCCAATTATCAGATCGTTGCGGTGAAGCAACTTAATCTTGAAGGCCTTCAAGGGAATCAAGAATTCATAGTGGAGGTTCTTATGTTGAGTTTGCTGCACCATCCAAACCTCGTGAACTTGATCGGGTATTGTACTGATGGCGATCAGAGGCTCCTAGTTTACGAGTTCATGCCAATGGGTAGCCTGGAAAATCATCTGTTCGGTAATTTTTTATATAATATGAAGTTGAAACATTGTACATCAGTCTGCGTTTTTGTTCTTCACTTTTTTTTTTAATTTCAGTTTTTCGCTCTTGTTGGATGTTTGAAGCTTATACTCATCTATACTGGTGGCTAACTTGGCAAGGAGTCATGATATAGTATTATGGCTTTAGGCATTTTTGTCGCTGGCTTGCTTAAGCTAGCTTTTTCATCTATCTGTAAGTAAAAAGATAGGGACACTTGAAATGGAGAAACTCATTTTAATGGCTTTGTTTCGTGCTTAGGTGCTCAAATCTATCCAACTTTCTAGATGAGACAGTTCTCATAGAATCATGGGGACGAAGGATATATCCGAATCTTACGTTTACTGAGCCCAGTAAAGGGGCCATTGTAAATTGGGCCTCAAAATTTCATTTTACCTTAGCTTGTGCTATTTTGTGCTATAAAAAAAAACCTTGGGGTCTATTGATCCTCTATGATTTGCTTATTTTTCCAACAAACACATCTGGCCTCGTCATTCTCATGATTAGCCATGAGAATGTTTTTTCCTTTGATACTATCTTAATATTTATTAGTGAATTCCTCTTCTTATCAATTACTTTTGCCAGATATAGTGCCTGGTCAGAAGACACTTAGTTGGAGCACAAGGCTCAAAATCGCTGTTGGTGCAGCTCGGGGTCTCGAATATCTTCACTGCAAAGCAAACCCACCGGTCATCTACCGTGATTTGAAATCTTCAAACATTTTGTTGGACACTGACTTCAACGTGAAGCTTTCGGATTTCGGACTCGCCAAACTAGGACCTGTTGGTGACAACACTCACGTCTCAACACGGGTCATGGGGACTTATGGATACTGTGCCCCAGAATATGCCATGAGCGGAAAACTAACTCTAAAATCGGATATCTATAGCTTTGGTGTGGTCCTGTTGGAGCTGATTACAGGGCGCAAGGCTATTGACTCCTCTAGGAATCCTGGAGAGCAGAATTTGGTTGTATGGGTGAGTTTCTGCTATTCAACTTCTAGTAGTTTACTGTAACCTATCGATATACTTTTGTCCATGTGAATATAATGTAGAATGGAAGCATTTTCATGTCTACGTTCTTTAGAAATATGCTCATTCATTTAATCATACAAAATCTCTGTGATGTTTCCAAACCTCTTGTGGTCCTAAAAATCAGAATGTTTCTGCATTAGAATTACTAGAATAAAATATTTTTTGGACCAGATTTGATATTAATATAATTATGATATAAATTTGATATGCTTTCATTGAAATGAAAATTTTGGGCCCTTGTTTATCGCGATATTTATTTACCATTATAACGAAATGATGGTTATCTAAGCTAGGAGAACTAAAATAAATTTTTGCCTCTGAACCATAGTAATACTTTTTACCTTGCAGTCTCATCCTTTTCTGAAGGACCGGACGAAATTTTCCCAGATGGTGGACCCTCTACTTGAAGGACGTTTCTCGACACGAAGCCTGCACCACGCCATTGCAATAACATCCATGTGTCTTCAAGAACAAGCTAGTTTCCGTCCCCTGATAAGTGATATTGTTATGGCACTCGAATACTTAGCTTCTCGAGCTGAGGATTCGACTAGAAGCAGATCTCACAGTAGGACATTGTCGTCGCCATCTCAGGTGGACATTAAAGTTGACTCGAGAGGCAAAGATCTCAGAAACTAATGCGTATTCTTGAAGTCTCTGAATCATGATTCATTTGGTAAGCAGCTGTTCACAATTTGTTTGAGCTGATCTGACATAGGCTTTTTCTTTTCTTTGCCAAAAATTTACGCCGGACAGTATCATCTCCTAGCTGTACACTGTAAATACTTGTGGCTGACACCTTCTATTTTTTCTTTTCTGTTTTATAAGTGGCAAGAAAGTCGAATGAGTATTCGGCATTTAGAAGCAGGAACTCGAATTCGAGCCCTCGTGTGAATCAGTTTACCTGTTTTTCGTGTTTTATTGCCAATATGTATTCTTGTATGAGTCGTCTGGAGCAGTGACATGTACCTGACTCTTAAGTCCGGGGTTGGGGCTGTATCCTGTAGGGCGTTGGTGCACGCTCTTAATGAATTTTTCTGTAATGGAGTACATATTTCCATTTGAAAATTATAGGGTAAAATATGAATTTGATCCCTATTATTTATTTTATTTAATTTATTTATTTTACTATTTGAGTTTCTTTGCCTATGGGGTGTGAAATTGCTAATTAATATGGAATTGGCAAGTTTAGAGAAACTACTAATTTTATTGCCCATAGTGTGGTTCTACTCCTATTGTTAATAGAAGATTTATCGTTTTTTGTACCTAAAAAGGTTGTTGTCAATGGATCTTGACGAAACTCAATCGTTTTTTTTTCAAAATTCTTTTTGGTTTTTAATTTTTTTTGAGAGTTTCATTTTTAATTGTATGTGTTCAGAACTATAAAAACAGGGGAGGTGAAAAAAAGCTGTTGAACTTTGTTTATACATACTGCCCCACTACAGTTACGGTTTTTGACCATCTTCCAAATACGGAGGTAGTTGTCCGTTATCTTGAGATAGTAGTGTTATAAATCTCAAAATTTTAAATATAATAATTATTTAGAGTTTCTCGAGGTTTTATTGATTTTATTCCATTCTCGGAATTAAAGAGCTCAAAAAAACTAGAAAATCAGAATTTTCGGGTTTTCTTTCTTTCTTTCTGTTTAAACAAGAGACATGTTGGGACTAAAAACTACATGCGTCTTTACAAGAGGGCTGATAAAATAGGGGTAAACATCCTCCCAGAAAAAGCTATTCTTAGACAACGCATCATGGTGGGTATAGGTGTAAATGAGTGGAGATGGGTACCATACTATTTGAGGTCGAATCGGTTTATATAAATGGGTACCATATTATTTGAGGTCGAATCGATTTATATTATATTTACTCAAACTGAACTTAATTGTACATTTCATGTAACATGCTAATATGGTTCTCAGACGAAGTTCGATCCTAATTGATTAACTGAAAAAATATAACCTTTAAATCCATCATATGGCATAGAAGGTTTTGATTGAGTAATAAATAACAAAAGCGATCTTGTTCGTGAAGCTCGAATTCGACTTAAGTTTGTGAGCTATTTGAATACACACATTAAAATTTGTACTCGGCCCGATTATTAGTTCGAGCTACTCGAATTCGATAAACTGAACCCGAACTGCTCATGAATTTGACTTACTTACGCCACTACTTGGTAAATAATAAAAAATAATATGATGCATAATATTATAATTTATATTGATAATTTCATTAATTTAATATTAATTTTATGATATGATTGTTGTGATATAAAAATAATATCTGAATAATACTTTATCCGAATATAATATGAATCTAAAAGACTCTAAACGCTCCAATCCAACAATCAGAGCGGCACGAACTTAGGGTCTATTAAACCCAAACCAATTCCAACTATATGTTGTTTATAGTAAAAAGTGAATTTAAGATATAGGCTTCGTTTGAATAAAATTTTTAAAATTTTTGTAGTCTTAAAGTTAAAAAGCTTGAAATATATGTTTTGATAGAATTTTTGTAAAATTTTGTAAAAAAATACTTTTGAATTTCGATTCTTAAGAACAAGTGAAAGATTTATTATGCTTTTAGAATAAAATATCGGAAAAGTTTATATGAAAGATCAATTAAATTTTTTTATTAGATTAATTGTTCGAATGTTCTTTTAATACTAATTTTTAACTGAAACTCGTTTTCTAAAATAGTTGTCTAAATACTTTTTAAATTTAAATTTATTCTTATAAAATAGATGTCCCCGCTAATACTTATTCTTAAAACAATTTTCCAAATATTTTGTAATTTTTTTTTAAAAATGTTTTTATGAAAACATTTTTAAAATACTTATCCAAACGGAGCTATAGTTTTCTAAAAAGTTGTACAAAAAAAATAGAATTTAGAATAAAATTTAAATTACAATCATATGAATGAGCAAAAAAATATTTTACTTTGATATAAATACTTTCACTTATATATATTATCCATCATAAACCTTATTATTTTCCCACGATTTTTACTATGCAACCAGATACAAAACATAAATAATAAATAAAAATGAAAAGAGTCACCTCGTGCGGGTTAAGTGGTCAATTCACAGTCCAGTGGATTGCCACGCAGAAGTCTATACATACGTTGAGAACCTCAAGTTCTGTTAATTACGGCGAAATGGGCGAAAATAGCAGAGTTTGCGTGACGGGGGCGGGCGGCTATATAGCTTCATGGCTAATCAAGCTTCTTCTTTCCAAATCCTACATCGTTCATGGCACTGTCAGAGATCCGGGTTATTTTTCTTTTCCTTTTTTGCATGCTTTAACATTGCTTGGATTCGATTCGATTTTTCTTCCCGGAAAAAGATTGGTAAAGTTAACTTAAGGTGTTTGGTTATCTTGTGTTTGAGTGCATCGTGGATCCTCTGCTGTGTGTGGGCGATTCTTGCTATTGATGGGTCCAAATGACGTAGCCTATCGAGAACCATGGATTAATATCTGGGATTGACTAGAATGAGTGAATGATTGTTTTTGTTTTTGTATTACATTACTTTTGATGATCGGCTGATAATTTTGTGTAGTTTCTCGCGCGCAGTTTATAGGAAGGGGGTTGATTAGTTGAGGTGATTCGAGGTGGTATATGTGCTTGTCATTTATCGGCCCGGACTCGAGCCTCTAATTGAATTTGTTCTTTCTTTTGAAATGAAACCTGGTAATATTGTGTATTATCGACTGATTGCACCTCCGGTTTGACCGCTTCACCGACTGCTCAAGCCAAACCATTTCTGAAATGTTTTGACAGTGCACTCGTTGTTCATTCACACCTTGAATGATAGTCATATGCAGTTTACTGCTTCTAAGGTCCACTGGTGCATGTTTGTTGTCCTTTCTTTCTTCTTTCCAATCCTTTAACCTGTCCATGATTTTTTATGTGCAAATACCTGTATTCAACTTTGCTGTAAACATATCATTGCTTGGGGATATTTTTTTTTACTTTTTACCAGACTCTTTAATATCCGGTATAATATTTTTCTACATTAACTGAAATCATTGTGATTGCTGGGTGTTATTTTTTTTTCTCTGTTATTGATCCGCGCCAAATGAATTTCTTCTTTGTTTGTTGCAGGGGATGCCAAAAATGTTCAGCTAAAAAACCTTGAGTATGCAGCTGAAAGGCTGAAACTTTTTAAGGCAGATTTACTAGATTATAACTCAGTACTTGCGGCAATTGATGGATGTGATGGAGTATTCCATGTTGCTAGTCCTGTTCCTAGTGGCTCTGTTCCAAATCCAGAGGTGTGTGGATTTCAAACTCTTTACTTGAATCAAGAATTAACGGGATATTGCACTTGAACTTTTGTGCTTGCTAAATTGGTTTGAACGACAACTCCTGATGCTTTCCTGCATAAATTTGGTGGCATGATATCTTTGCAGGTAGAACTGGTTGAACCTGCAGTAAAAGGTACACTTAATGTCTTGAAGGCAAGCTCGGAAGCTAAAGTCAAACGTGTTGTCTTTGTATCATCAGCAGCTGCTGTTGTAATGAATCCCAGGTTTCCGAAAGATCAATTGCTGGATGAGACATGTTGGTCGGATGCAGAATACTGCAAGATGACTAATGTAATTGCTAGAGGATTGCCAATAACTTGCAATACTGTTTTGTGCTAATCTAAGTTTAACATAGTGCACTTTGTAGAATCTCTTTCTGATCACCTGATTCTGTATACGCAGAACTGGTATTCTTACTCGAAAACAGTGGCTGAGATTGAGGCTCTGGAATATGCAAAGAAAAGTGGACTTGAGGTTATATCTCTTTGTCCCGTCCATGTAGTTGGACCGATGCTGTTCCAGAAGGTGAACGCTAGCAGTCTTGTTCTCATTAACCTTTTGAAAGGTCCTTGACCATTGTCTCTTGTTCCACTGCCTAGTATAGTTTATCTTTTTTGCTCTATTGTTGTCTGGTTAATTATTATTTTTGAAATGCCAGCTATTTACTAATTTGTTATCTTCTAAAATTCAATGTCTGCACCGCATCCAAACGGAAGGCCTTGACTTTAAGCCACGGAAATAAAAGTAATGTTATTGTGCATCCCGCGTCAATAAAGATCAAATCAGAATGAGGAAATTGTGCATACGGGTGTCGGTTTCTTTAACATTAACACAGCGAGTTTATATGCGTTTTACCACTAAACCCAATAATTTATGGCAATTTTACATAAATGTAAAGCCTTCAAAGTCCCTTTTCTCCTTTCTCTACAAACAACCAGGCTTCATGTTGACACAATTTCTGTGCATTCTTGACTTTTCCCATATAACACTACTTTGTCTACTACTATGTGTTTGATACCATAGGAGGAAGCGAACAAGTGGTTAACCACCTCCGGAAGGTGGTGGATGTACGTGATGTAGCTGAAGCGTTGAAGTTTGTCTATGAAACAACCGAAGCTGAAGGTCGATATATATGCATGGCTCACATGGATACATCTCAGGGCTTGGTGGAAATTTTGAGGGAAACATATCCTGACTATAACTATCCCAAGAGGTAACAATGTTCTTTCTAAACATAAACTCTTAAGCAGCTGCACTGAGATATGCCGTACACTTTTTCCAGCTTCAAAGAGGAGGGAAATGAAACGTCGAAACTCACCTCGGCAAGACTGCAAAATCTGGGTTGGAGTTACAGGCCGCTTAAAGAAACGCTGGTTGAGGCAGTGGAGAGTTACAAACAGATGTCCATACTTGATTGATGCTGCAACAGAATCAAAGTAGTTAGATAGGAAGTCCTTGGCAATAACAATAATAAAAAGTATAATTGCGCATTTCGTAAATATGGGTGGTTTGTTAGCAAAATTGAACTAGTTTTATTGATTATATTTATTGTATCTAGTTCATGTCTCCTAAGGCTGACGATGCCATGGTTGAGATGAGAAATAAGTGTGATAGGAATAATATTTTGTTTGTTTGATATGTTTTAAACTTATATGATTATTATGTTTACTATTTCATAGTATTTTATTTTATTTTTGTTAAATTGTAAATTAATCATGATTGTAGAGATTTAATTTATCATACCAGTTATTTGTACATTATATACATAGTTTTGATAAGGCGGTGCTCACTTTTCTGACACCTGCTCATGTGATCCAATAAATTGATACATCTGTATATATATATATATATATATATATATATATAGATATATAGAGTTGTGATATGTTGATGTTTATTCTTATGACAATCTGTCGATGAAATAGTTATTTATTGGTCATGTGAGCATTTGCTAATGTCGCAGTTATATATGTTATTTATTGGGTGATGTGAGCACTTACTAATCTTGCAGTTATTTATTGAGACACATCACAGTTATTTATTGAGACATATCAGCAAACGTTCATAAAGGTGAGCGTCCAACCATATCAAAACTATTTATTGAAGAAGCTCAAGTCCCAATGAAATTTTAGTGGATAAATTCACATTGAAAAGAGTACATATTTTAAATTCATTTTGGAATTATTAGAAGAAGCGGACAGATAATTTTTCAAAAGAATGTGAGATAAACTCCCAAGACTAAAAAGAACATTGATATAGGTTAAAAAAAAAACCGATCTTAGCAAACTCAACAAACCTTAGCAAAATTCTCTTCAAATTTTATCCGTCTCGTTCAAGGCCTTCTTAATCTTTTATTAGTTTTTATCAGTGTTCTTATGCCAATTCCAGTGATGGTGATAAATTTCAATTTTATGTAAATTCCTACTTACAGTGGAAAATATAAATTATGTCTGAGGTTTATTTTCAGAAATTTTCAGTTTATTTCTTTATTTTTTTATTATATTAGTTTAAGAGATTAGGGCGAACAATTTGAATTTAAATTATGACTTATTTTTGTTTGATTGATTAGAAGTTAAATTTTTAATATTTTTACAATTTGATGCTGAGCATCTGACACGTCCAGTAAATTGCACAAACAAAATTTGGCACGTCCATTAGAATCTGAGATATGTCGCCAAAAAGAATTGATTATCCAAGAACAAGGGAACTGACGTCATGCTAGAACTTGAAGAGTTCCAAACAACAGAAGAGAATCAACTAGAAGTATATGTGCAAAACATGGTTGAACGTACAACCTCATGGGTCACATTGTGATGAAACAACCTACTAAACCTGAGGTGCAAGCCGTAGAAAAAAGAATATTGTTGGTATGGAAGAAACTTCTAAGATTATGGCTGAAAGTATTCTTGCTTAAGTGAAGGCAATAGTGAGTCATGTCACTAAATCTTTGAACATTAGTAAGGGGAGTGTCCAGCTTAAAGCTTAATGAAGTGGAACAAGGGTCAGGTTCCCCCACCTCACGAAGAAAGATACACGCCTCCCCGCATGAGAGAAGAAACTTATTTCTAGATAAACCCTATGATTCCCAAAGAAAATGGCAACGGGAACCCAAGATCTGACATGCATTAGTTGTATAACACAACCAACATGATGAATCAACCTGGTCCATGTGAAGGAGTTGGTGGTGCATTCCCAACTGTAAATGTTGGTGTTAATGCTGGAAATGAAGCCTATCAAGCTTTGTGGGGCATAGAGTTACAACTGTCAGGCCCGGTGCGCTGAACCAAGGATTAACTACTCAATTAATCACAATAATGTGGAAACATGAAATCAAGGCTAAAAGGCCTGAACCAAAATCACTTCTTCAAAATACAAGCATACTCAAAATAAGGATTTTAACTAAAAAATCCAACAATCATCAAAACATAACCAAGTATGCATCAAATACAGATCCCCGAATACATAATCACACAGGACATCCCCTGGTTCAATACATAGTATAATAACTGGGACTCAGAACGAGGATCTACCAGCTGACGTTCCACTCAGTACAGATGGATTACCTAGATCCTGCAAAGGCCAACATAGACCAAAGCAGCCCAAAAACAAGGACAATAAACGAGGTCAAACCTCAGTACGAAGAGCATAAATAAAGCATCAACAATATCAGACATGCAATATTTCAAACGTGCAATGCATGAGGGCTACCAAGAATCATCGGTAAGCAAAGCACAACTACTCAGCTGTGCAGAAATCATGATCCTGTGATATTCAGGTACGACGACTCAGCCGACCATCACAGTATAGTGGTATTCAGGCACGACAACTCAGCCGGCCACCACATCAATATCCATGTTGGACCTTTCATGCACGACGGCTCAGCCGGCCGATCACAACGCGTAAAGGAATTCAGTTCACAAGAGGATCAGGCTCAATATGTATGCGTGAATGCACAACAGAATCATGCTTATACCAATGCATATAACTCACACGCACACAAACAGATAAGAGCACGTAATCAGCAGTCAATACCAGCAAACAGATCACAGCAACTCAACACGGAATAAATATTCCAAAGCTGATATCAAAGCTGCTAAATCTAGCTCAATTTTTATCTCCTATAAGATGCTAATACCTCGACAGGTCACGCAGAACACAACTCCAACAGCTTGCTCAATCAGCTGCGCTACTAGCTCTTCAAGAACTCAACAGAAGATACCTACGAGCTCAATCTGCCAAGATATCTAATAATCAGCTCACATCAAATCTCATACAGCTTACAGCCTAAAGCCGGGTAGCCTAAAAAATCTACCTCAACTCTACAGAGCACTATCCAGCTCTAAATCGAAGCTTAGATCAGTAAGAAATCACTTACCCAAACTGCTCAAGAACGAAAGAACCACTGGACAACAATCGCGAAGATATCGAACTCTGCAACTACTTCGCGCTCCCTCAACTCATCGATTCAAGTCTCCAAACTGGTATCAATCGAAAGCCCTAAGGAAGACGAGCTCAGCTCCACCAATCTTGCCCCAAACAGCGGCGTAAATCGACGGTAATCGAAGAAATAGGGTTCGATGAACAGTAAGGTTTCGCGAAGCTCTCGGGAAGAAGATAAGAAATATCGGGTCTATATTTCTCTAAGTGTTGATCGACACTGGTATAAATAAATCTTCCAGTCAAAGCTACAGTGAAGGTCAACTACTCAAGTCAAAGCTGATACCAGTTCTAAGATCTTAGCGCTACATCAGATCTCAGCGCTATCCCAGATCTGACTTCTCTACGCTATACTAACACGCGATCATTAAACGACATCGCTTAGGAGTCCCGCTCAAACAAATAGGTCTCGGGACATAGGCCCGCTCGTGAACATCCTGATCTGGTCAAATCTGAAATCTATGAAGCGTACCGATCTTCTCCAAACTCACGAACCGGACCAGTTCACACAGTACCGTTGACCAACACCTGACTTCCCCAAGTTGACGCGCACATCTGTTCATACCCGCTGAACAGATTTCACTCAACCAACGTCAAATCTGGTATGCGCTAAACGACGTCGCATCTAGTATTCGTTAAAAACGTTGCATCAATACATTTCCACTAGCGCCAACACAATCAGATTTCACTCAACCAACGTCAAATCTGGTATGCGCTAAACGACGTCGCATCTAGTATTCGTTAAAAACGTTGCATCAATACATTTCCACTAGCGCCAACACAATTAACCCAAACGACATCGCATCGCCTCCCGCTCAGGGCAACCCTCTTATACGCACGTAGGCCAGATCTGGACACCCAGATCTCACTCAAATATGAAGACAACGAATCGGTCTACTCAAACCGATCCTCACAGCGCCTCTAATTCATTCGCGTGGGATATTCTCCAAATCTGATATCTTCCTAAACCAAACGCAATGCGATACCAAATTAGATCATTCCCGAATACAATCTACCCAAAACCGCTTACGCAAATCTGATCTATTCCAAGCCACCCGATAGCGATCAACAACTCACATATGATCTGTTCTACATCAAATCTGAATATCACCAATCAGATTAACCAAATCCTTCAAATCTAAAAACCTGATGGTTAACGTTTCCCTTGGTTAATCCCTATCTAGATCTGATTAACCGATAATCACCCATTAACAAATTCCTAGCACTTACACTCTCCCCAACTAGAAAAGGATTTCGTCCTTGAAATCAACTAACAACTATAGATCAGAACCAAGAAACACCAAAGCTAAGACACAAAACTATCCAGCATGTCTCAATGCTTAACAAAAGTCATTATCCAAGAATACAAAACACTCAAACATGCAAACAACAAGCTAGAAAATAAACCTGGAATGCTACTGTCAATGCTCAAACAGATGAGACCACTCTTGTCTCATCTTTTCTTCAACTTCCCAGGTAGCTTCTTCTCTACCATTCTTGCTCCATTGGACCATCACCAACGGTATAATATTATTTCTCAACTGCTTCTTCTTCCTATCCAGAATCTGCATTGGAAATTCAACATAGCTCAGGGCCTGATCCAGCTCCACTTCATCAGTTCTTAGCACATGAGATGGATCTGACTCATATTTCCTCAACATTAACACATGAAACACATCATATATCGCTGCTAACTCAGCAGGTAATCGCAATATATACGCCAAAGATCCAATCCTCTCAACAATCTCGAAGGGAACAACAAATTTAGGAGCTAATTTACCCTTAAGTCTGAATCTCATCACGCTCTTGAAAGGAGAAACCTTCAGAAATACTCGATCGCCAACCTCAAACTCCAAAGGCCTGCGCCTCTTGTTCGCATAACTCGCATGACGATCTTGTGCAGCTTTCATTTTGTTCCGGGTCTGTGAGACCTGGATTTGTAATTGAGATTAATTGTGGAAGTTATCGAATTTTGATGATTTTTGGGGACTCAGATCTCTGTTTGTATGTTTGATTTTGTTTTCGGGTCGATTTCCCTCCTTAGAGAAATTCTGGAGATTTTCGAAATTTTGGGTTTAGAGGTATCTGCTGATAGCAGCTCTGATGACGTCATGCTTGTGTGGGCATCGTAGTCGCTGACGTAAGCCTTGCTGCTGGTAGCTTAGCGCGCTGTGTTCTTTGTTTTGGTAGCTGGCGACAGCAGTGCTTACGTGGATTTCAGCAGGAGAGCGCTTTAGAATTTCGAAGCGGTGTCGTTTTGAGGAACCAGTCGATAGTTTATATTACCTGCTGATATTCCTTTTCGTACCAATTTTAGAAGCTGCAATTGGCTAGTTGAGGAACGAGAAGTTGCTGCCAGTTCGTAACTTTTGTAGTAGCAGGTAGAACTTCATTCCTCGTGTTGAGATCTGGTTTCTAGCTTTGTTTTAAGCTTCTTGCGAAGTTGTGGTAGTAGGAAATGGTGTTGGTTGAGCATAGCTCCCAGCCGTGATTTTTCTGTTAGATCCCTGAGTTATACGCTTATTGTTTAGCAGGCTTTTACCAGAGTCTTCGGGATTTCTCGCAGTGTTATTGTTGCTCAGTACAAGGTACGGATTTGAGCTTTTATTACAGCGAGATTATGTCTTGGATGAATGGTAGTCGCTGGTATGTGGATTCGCCGTGCCTGCTGGTTGTGTTCTGTTGGGAATTGTGTATGCTATTGTGTATTTGCTGCGTTGCATATGTTTATATGCTTGCATTCTCGCCTGTTGCATACACGCATGGTAATCCTATCCAGTGTTGGTAGTCTTTGTACCATTGTCGCATTGTTATTGTTTTCTTACCAGGATGTGAGGGCGAGCGGCAATACCGCACTCTCATCTCCCTGCTGGGATCGTAGCCACCATGCGCCGAGTGGTTAATTACCATAGTTCATGGGCGAGGCAACAACAGGTCGAGTCATTTGATGCGTCCGGTAAGTGGGTGTAGTATCATGGCGAGTGGCTCACTACCACACTGCGAACTCACCCCGGGGCCACTGTATGTCGTCGATGTTTCTTGGAGCTATGTTTGAGTTCCTTAGCTCTCTTGTGGGTCGAGTTTTCCTTTGTTCCTTGGCGTCTCATGCATAGCACCTGCATTCTTTTCCTTGCTGTTATTTCTGTTGTATTATTGCTCTCCGTACTGGGGTTTGACCCCATGTCCCTCTGGGGCTTGGTTTGTTCCTTTGTTGTATTGTTTTCAGGAAACCCAGGTTCTACAGCTGGTCGTGGTTTCAACCCAGCTGGTGGTGCCCCAGGAGGTGGCTAGTGTGTCCCAGTAGCGTATAGAATATATATATATGTATCAGTTAGCCAGGGGGATGCCCTGTGCTTTGTTGTTGTACCCGTAGGGGAGTCTGATACATGTTTGGATTATGTATGCTTTGTTGTTGAATGTTTATGATTTGGGAAAATTATTTTAAGTATTGTTGTATCTTAAATTATACGTTTAAAACCGTCGGGCCTAAAAGCGAAAATTTTACCCACTTTTGATAGCTTCCGCATGCGTTTATCTGTTGAGAGCACGAGGCCTGACAGGGTCAGCTTCACCTGATCTTTCATATGCTGCACAAACTCAGGAGCAGACAACTGTCTTTCTCCAACTTCTTCCCAGCAGATCGACGATCTACACTTACGACCATACAAAGCTTCAAATGGGTCCATCCCAATAGTCACTTGGTAGCTATTGTTATACGAAATTTCAACCAAGGACAATGAATCCTGCCAGCTGCCACTGAAATCCATCACCACAGCTTTCAGCATATCCTCCAAAGTCTGAATGGTCCTCTCAGATTGATCATCTGTCTGCGGGTGATAAGCTGTACTCATAGCCAATCTCGAACCCTTCGTTGCCCGCAAGCTCTTCCAAAATCGGGAAGTAAATCTTGGATCTCTGTCATACACTATCGAAACCGGCACTCCATGCAATCTAACCACATAGTCAATGTACAGTCTCGTCATCTTCTTCATTGAACACCTCACGTAATAGGGAATAAAACGGGCTGACTTCGAAAGTGTCAGGCCTCGTGCACAATACAGAGTCAAACCACGCAAAACAATAGCGGAAGCATACAAAATTGGCTTAAAATTTTTCGCTTTGGCCTCACGATTAAAACATATAATTTTAAATACAACAATACTCAAAATATTTCAGTAATTAAAATCACTCAGTACAACAGTACATCATTAAAACATATATCAAGTACTAAACAACAACTACTACAAAGCACAGGACAACCCCCGGCTAACAGTACTGATACATAATATTCATACGCTAACTGAGAAAATCTAACCACCTCCTGGGGCACCTCCAGTTGGGTCTACTCCACGACCAGTAGAGTAACCATGATAACCTGAAAAACACACACAGGAAACAAACAACCAAGCCCAGAGGGACAGGGGTCAAACCCCAGTACGGAGAGCAACTGAAAACAGCAGTTAGATAGCAACAGATAAAATGCAGATGCCATGCATGAGATCAAGGCTACAATCGAACACAGGGAGCCAAAGGATTCCAAGAACAGCTCAACAACTAGAATTTGAATAGAATACAGTGGCCACAAGGTGTGTGAGTATATGGGAGCTACCCACTCGTATCAGCACACGGTATCAGGTGCATAAACAACGCTCAACCTGCTGTTGCCCAACACATGAGATGTGTGAGCTACCCACTCCGCTCACGGTGGCTAACAGTCCCAGCAGGGAGATGAGGTACGGGAATTACCCGCTCGCCTCTAACAGCACCCTGGCACGCTCAATTCAGCAAGCATAAGGTACGTCTACAAGAGATCTGAAACAACATGGAACAGATGCGTGTATGCAGTGCAACACAATGCAACAGATAACAGAAAATATACACGGCATCAAAGAACAGCAAGCATAAGCACATATACATGCCAAATTTCAACGCTGTAACAAGCTCACATCCGTACCTCAAATCTTCTGTGCAACAATTACTACAAACAGGGTCCGAGAAACGCAGATCTCACACCTTCTAAGCCAATTACAAACAACTACTCAAGCAGGGGTGTCAAATTTGGACCCAACCCGATAACCAACCCGAACCCACCCGAAAAAAATCAGGTTCGGGTTGAGCCATTTCGGGTTGGTTCGGGTTCGGGTTGGGTTCGGGTTGAGAGTTTTTTAAAAAAAATTTATTCAACCCGACCCGAATCCACCCGATCAACCCAAATTAACACTAAAAACACTTCAACCCGATAACCCAACCCGATCCCACCCGAAAAAAATCAGGTTCGGGTTGAGTCATTTCGGGTTGATTCGGGTTCGGGTTGGGAATATTTTTTTTACTTTTCACCCGAACCCGACCCGAACCACCCACCCGACCCACCCGAATTGACACCCCTATACTCAAGGACCGTAACACAGAAAAGCAACAGCCGGGAGCTACTGTTGGCGCAGCGGCGGATCCGGATCCCGCTCCCGGGGCACAGTGGAAGAATTAAAATTTTGAAACCCGGGAATGGTCAATACACCTGTAAAAAAATTCATAAACATACATAGGATGTTTAGAATGATACCTTGCTGGCGTCTAGGCGCCTGGCTTCGACCAATTTCATGAGAAAATCGGCACTTCAACGGTTGGCGGTTTTGGCCTCCCAATCCGGTCCACGATCGGAATCCCAATTCCTTCGCCGGTTTGCACTAGAAAATTCGACGAAAGTTTCACGGACGGATTCTTCTCGCCGGAACGGTCGGAACGAGATTTCCGACGACGGCGGCGATGGCGGCGGGGGAGGAGAGGAAAGGAAAGAAAAATATAAGCTCAAGAGCTTTTGGCGTGTCTCAAATGAATACCCCATGGCCTCTATTTATAGATTTTCCATGGGCTTGAACCAGCTTAATGGGCTTGGGTCGGGCCCAGGCCCAGGGTGAACATTGGTTTCAAGTCCATCATTGTGGCTCCATCATAATCCCGATCGACGATCAGATCGGATCGATCTACACAGTTTACAAAACTGAGCATTATGATGTGAAAACAATTTTTCGGACCACCTAATCCAAAATAGCAGTTTGGCCCCTGTAAGCTTTAAGGATAGTCAAACTAGCCCAAGCTTAGGGAAATTGCATTTTGACCCTATTTAATTTTAGGAAGTCGCACTTCCATCCTTCCTCCTCCTATACTCAACAAATTGAGCTTAATTTCCATACGAGAATTGAGAAACCAGTACTTGTGTGACCCTCAATGGTTCAGGGATACAGCTAGTCGTGGGCTCACAACATTTGTGACTCCGAAACCACATTTTTGAACTAACCCATCGGATCATGGTAAAGCGTCTAGCAATATCGCCCCATGATCCCCTAGGTATCACTGATAGTGCCTGAAAGAACCAGTCGGTCATGGTTAGCGTACAGTACGGTCCTTTCAACACAAATATCCCGATCAGATCAACGACCATTGGTAAATCGAGAGTCGCTAGAGATCCAACAACCATGCATACATCTTGGAGATCAAATAGTGACATCGCATGTGTTACTAGGTAAACCCTTTTACCTAAAACACATCTAGTACTCTGGCCAGAGATTTGTCACACTATTATCTCCTCAGATAGCATAGGATATCCACGCTCAATGACGAGCGGTGAATCCTCGACAACGAAGCATCGACTCCTACATTCATCGGGACCTCACCCAACCCCGCCACCTGATGACCCCAACTGAGTCGGTAAACGGGTCAAAGTGAGACACCTATCATGTATAGTCTCAATGACGTTTCGAGTAATAAGGGCTAATCTGTACAACCTAGACCTTGGACTTAATCCACTCGACAAATGGTAACCACTTGAAAAGTCCGAACGAGGGTAGTTCGATAGATCACCAGGTCACTATCCATCTGCATGCTCAGAACATCACAATGTTCCCTACCAATGAAACGTGGTACTTCACATCGCAGATGCTAGTCTCAAACTCGGGCAGCCTTATCCTCATTTTGACGGCCCAATCGACTAGGAACGAGTTTAGAATACACAGTGACTATTAGACGTGTTTCATGATAGCCATCATATCCACTATCACATCTAACATACACTATGGTGTATTCCAGGTCTTTATCCAACACAATTGTTAACATTATAAAATAATGACGATAAAGAATGCCATAAAAGAATACGAATTTCATAAATAAAGATCGTTTTACATAGAGTCAACAAGAACCCACACGCCACAAGTTGGCTAGTTGGGCACCTACTCTAACAGCTACAACTCGACCAGAGCTATACTACCCCTCTAACTCAACAGAGAGCTCTAAACAAAACACAAGGCAGGGTCTGAACATTTACCCCAACAATCTAGGACGGAACACTAACAGACTACAGAAGGGAGATGTCTTCGCGCACCTCACCAGCTTCAAGCAAACGTCCGAAAGTAATATCCAAACGAAGCGTCTCAGCAAGAGGAGTCCAACGCTACCACTCTTACTTCAATCGGAGCTGTCTACCGTCGGCAATCGAAGAAGATAAGATTCGGTGAACAGTAGCTAGGGTATCGCGACAGAGATCGACAATCGGGAAATATTCTAAGTGTCGAGAAATAATACAAAGCAACGAAGACCAAGTCCTCTTATATACTCAAATCTATCCAAGACCACTGAACAGATCTCACCGACAACTTAAATCTCAAAGTTGATATTCCCGCTCCCATCTAGATCTTGCAACAGATCTCACTCTACGCCAAAACAGATCTCTACTAGCTCAAACGACGTCGCACCGCTACTCAGATCTGAATCGCTAGCACCAACGAAATCTGAATAAAAAACGGCGTCGTTCTCTAACACTCAGATCTCTCTCAAATCTGAAGACCAACGCTGCTCACTGCTGAGTCTCGCCCGCAAACCAAAACGCTGTCGTTCTAACTAAACCAAACGATGTAGTTTAGCTACTCACTACAGAAACACGCTAGCTCACTACAGAACACTAGCGACAACAGATCTCGCTACGACTGCTGAACGCGATCACTCAGCTATGACCAACGCTCATTACTGAACAGATCCCGCGCCAAAACTCTACTCTTCAGGTATGTTCTAAGGACTTATACAAACCCGATAGCTTCTCCAAGCATATCGACTCAAAGCTGAACATCCAGATCTGTTCAAGCTCAATATTAATCCAGAAAAACCCGATTAATTAACTCAATTAATCTCATCAGATTTTCGAATCTCACATCTCTCCCCCACTAAAACAGGATTTCGTCTTCGAAATCAAACAGCTCTAGATCAAGAGTTCAATATAACTGGGGAAAATAACTTAAGCAAATATCTACCAGGAAATAACAAAGAACCAACTACTGGAATCTGAGGCAACGCTTACTCAAACAGATGCGGCCACTCACGCTGCATCCTCTCTTCCAGTTCCCAAGTAGCTTCCTCTCTACCATGTTTGCTCCACTGAACCATTACAAAGGGAATGGTCTTATTCCTCAGCCGTTTCTCTTTTCTATCCAAGATCTTCAAGGGATATTATGTCAGGCCTCGTGCTCACATCAGAGACAAAACACGCAAAACAAGCGGAAGCAACTAAAAAGTGGTTAAAATTTTTGCTTTTGGCCTGACAGAAAGATAACATAATTTAAAATACACGATACTCAAAATAATCCCAGTTTATAAATCCACAACAACACAAACATTCAAATACAACAAATGCCCAACGGCTGAAATACAACACAAATACTAAAAGAATGTCAGCTATATATAGACCTAAGCATCACCCGGGACATCCCACCCAAAGTGATACCAGTGCATACAAATACTATACATAACTGGGACACTCTATCTACCTCCCGGGGCACCTCAAGCTGGGTCAAAGCCACGGCCAGCAGAATAACCTGGGAAACCTGAACAACAAACAGGCAAACAAACAAAACAGTCTCAGAGGGACCTAGGGGTCAAACCCCAGTACGGAGAGCAACTATAAAACAGCAATGAATAGCAAAACATATAATGCTAATTCTATGCATGAAGGACAATGCAACAGCCGAAGGCTACAACCAAGGAAGGGAGCCAAGGAATTAAACAGCTGACAGCAATTTCTGTGAAGAATGGTGGCCACTGGTGTGTGTACAAGCATACGGGAATTACCCGCTCATCTTTACACCACACCTGAATACCAGATGCAACAACAACTCAACCTGCTGTTGCCCAACCCATGAACTGTGGTAGTTAACCACTCGGCGCATGAGGGCTAATAGACCAGCAGGAAGATGAGAGTGCGGTATTGCCGCTCGCCCTCGCATCCTGGTAAGATCAGAACAGCAGTAACAACAAAACGGCTACAACAGCTGAAATGGAAATGCTAGTGCGTATGCAATGCAACAGCTAAACAACATATAAACAACAATCAATGCACACACATCAAACAACATAACATCCATGCCAATTCCAGCCGT
Organism: Dorcoceras hygrometricum; assembly: GCA_001598015.1. Classification (NCBI taxonomy): domain Eukaryota; kingdom Viridiplantae; phylum Streptophyta; class Magnoliopsida; order Lamiales; family Gesneriaceae; genus Dorcoceras; species Dorcoceras hygrometricum. Next base: position 167,686 of record KQ990656.1, on the reverse strand, counting down.
AATACTAAGCTCAATGGAAATGCTAGTGCGTATGCAATGCAACAGCTAAACAACATATAAACAACAATCAATGCACACACATCAAACAACATAACATCCATGCCAATTCCAGCCGTAATATAAGCTCAACATCCGTACCTCACCAGATTCTGAGCTATAATTACCACACACAGCTGCTACAACGAAGTCCGAGCAACACAGATCTGTCACCTGCTAAGCCAACACAAGCTACTGCTCAAAGACCGAAACATAAAATAACAACAGCTGGGAGCTACAACTCCACGAGTGCTTATCTACCTTCCTAACTCAACGGAAAGCTCTAACAAAGCTTAAAGGTAGAATTCTCACTTACCCCAATGAAACTACTGGCACGGCAGGGAACGCTTACGCTAGCAAACTACACAAGGGAGATGTCTTAGCGATCCTGCGATCCTCTTCCAGCTCTTTCAAAGCCTTCTAAAGAGGTATAGAACGAAGCGCCTTAGCGAGAGGAGTCCAACGCTACCACTCTCACTCTCGTCGGAGTTTTCTACCACCGGGAATTAGGACGGATAAGGTTACTGTGAACAGTAACTAGGGTTCGCGACAAGATTTGGAAACGAAGGAAATATTTCTAAGTATGGGATCTCATGACAAATCGAAGACCAAGTCTTCTAATAAACACGCTACTCAACAGCTGCAAGAAACAGGAATAGATCCACCGACAAAATCAGTCGTCACAACTAATATTCCCCAACCAGCAGCTGAAATACGCATTAGCTTTTGCCTATCGCTAAAATAACAACCAGCAGCTGAATCTTTCAAACAATGCTAAGACTAAACGGCGTCTCACCAACTTAACCAAAAGACGTCGCAGAGGAACACGTCACCTCGCTACCAACAGCTGATTCACAAACCAGCAGCCGCAACACATGGAATCTCCCAACAGCTGATGTCTATCATAACCAACATCTGATACAAAGCACTCCACTCAAAACGCTGTCGTGATAACTAATCCAAACGACATAGTTTCGCTCCCCGCTATGAAACACGCTAACAAAACCAACATCTGGTTCCTGCTCACAAAACGTCATCGCTTCAGTCCCTTAGCGCTCTCTGCTGATCATCGCCACTAACATACCAACAGCTGATCACTCGCAACAGCTAGATACGCGCTAATACACCAACGACTGAAATCCACGTCAGCATTGCTGCTGCTTATCAAAACGCAATGACCGAAATATCAATTTCTGAAATCTAACGAAGTACTACTGCTCCAATTGATCCCTACTGCTACTGTCGGGACGCACATCTACATCAAATCTCACCAACGACTGACTCAACAGCTGGTACTCAAACAAACGTCTCCCACGCAACGTCTGATATCTTTCCAACTGCTGATTCCAACACTTAGGCAAATTCGATGTCTACGCCAAGCACATCGACCAACGGCTGGTCCAAACCCGACCAACACCTGATTGTGAAAACACAGGTATCACATCTCTCCCCCACTAAAACACGATTTCGTCCTTGAAATCAACAAGTCCAGGAACAACTCAACTGAACCCAAGAGTTCAAGATAACTGAGCAAACAATTACTGAAATCTGATGCAACACTCACGCAAACAGATGCGGCCATTCACGTTGCATCTTTTCTTCCAACTCCCAGGTAGCTTCTTCCCTACCATGTTTGCTCCATTGCACCATTATCAAAGGAATGATTTTATTCCTCAGCTGTTTCTCTTTTCTATCTAGGATCTGCAAGGGATACTCAACATAACTCAACGTCTGATCTAGCTCAACCTCATCAGTTCTTAGCACATGAGACGGATCTAGCTCGTACTTCCTCAACATGGAAACATGAAAGACATCATGTAGAGAAGATAATTCTGGTGGCAACAACAGCTGATATGCCAAAGGGCCAATCCTCTCAACAACTTCATACGGACCAACATAACGAGGGGCTAACTTTCCCTTGTGTCCAAAGCGCATAACACTGCGAAACAGAGAAACTTTAAGGAAAACGAGATCATCAACCTGAAAATCTAGAGGTCGACGCCTCTTATTTGCATAATTGGCTTGGCGATCCTGGGCAGCTTTCATCCGCTGACGAATCAGATCCACGTGATCTTCATTTGCTGCACAAACTCTGGGGAAGACAGCTGCTTCTCCCCACTTCTTCCCAACATACTGGCGATCTGCACTTCCTGCCATACAAAGCCTCAAACGGTGCCATACCAATCGTCACTTGGTAGCTGTTATTATAGGAAAACTCAACCAAAGACAACGCGTCTTGCTAGCTACCACCAAAGTCCATCACAACAGCTCTTAACATATCCTCCAACGTCTGGATAGTTCTCTCAGATTGACCATCTGTTGGGGGGTGATACGCTGTACTCATAGTCAATCTGGTACCTAAAGCTGCTTGCAAACTCTACCAAAACCTGGAAGTAAACCTTGGATCTCGGTCTGAAATGATTGAAACAGGCACACCATGCAATCTAACCACAAAATCTACGTACAATTTCTCCATTTTCTTCAAAGAAAACGTCATTACATAGGAAATGAAGTGTGCAGACTTCGACAATCTGTCGATAACAACCCAAATCGCATCACAACCTCTGCTGGAACGAGGCAAATGCGTCACAAAATCCATTGCTATGTGCTCGCAATTCCATTGGGGCACTTCCAAACTCTGCAACAGACCACCAGGTCTCATCCTTTCAGCCTTAACCTGCTGACAGTTCAAGCAACGAGCAACAAAACCCGCTACGTCGCTCTTTAAACCAGTCCACCAGAAGTGCGGCTTCAACGCATGGTACATCTTCCGTGCACCAGGATGAACACTGTGTCTACTGCAGTGTGCTTCTCTAAGAATCTCCTCCCGAAGATCTATCAAGTTGGGCACAACCAACCTACCACGGAAATGCAAACAACCATCGGACGAAACAGAATAGTCCTCAAGCTGTCCAGCCCTGACCTTCAACTTCAACTCATGGATGGAAGGATCTGATCTTTGAGCCGCTCTAATGCTCGAAATGATCTGTGGCTCAACTTGGAAAGAAGAAACCACTACATACTCCTCAGCCGGGTATTACCTCCAACCCCTAGTGCTAAGATGCTCACGATCTTTAGAAACATACAACGACGCAAGAATATCTCCTTGAGCCTTTCTGGTCAACGCATCAGCAACTACATTAACTTTCCCAGGCTGGTACTTGATCTCACAATCAAAATCCTTCAGCAGCTCCATCCATCTACGTTGTCTCATATTCAAATCAGGCTGCGAAAACAAATACTGCATACTCTTGTGGTCCGTGTACACCACAAACTGCTCGCTATACAGATAGTGGCGCCAAATCTTCAACGCAAAGACCACAACCGCTACCTCCAAATCATGAACTGGATAACGAGTCTTGTGCGGTTTCAACTGCCGCGAGGCATACGTAATGACCCGTCCATGCTGCATCAACACACAGCCCAATCCATTGAGCGAAGCATCAGAACACACGACGAAACCACCTGAACCAGACGGTAAAGCCAACACAGGCGCAGTAGTCAACTTCTCCTTGAGCAATTGAAAAGCATTCTCGCATTTCTCAGTCCAATCGAACCGCTTGTCTTTCTGAGTCAATTGAGTCATCGGCCTAGCTATACTAGAGAAACTCTCTATGAAACGACGTTAATAGCCAGTCAGACCCAAGAAACTACGAACCTCAGACACATTCCTAGGTCGCTCCCAGTTCAAAACAGCATCAACCTTACTGGGATCCACAGAAATGCCATTCGCTGAAATCACATGACCCAAAAACACTACGCGATCCAGCCAGAGCTCGCACTTAGAGAACTTGGCATACAACTGCGAGTCTCTCAACGTCTGAAGAACAACTCTCAAATGCTCCTTATGCTCCAAAGGAGTCTTCGAATACACCAAGATGTCGTCGATGAACACGATCACAAACTGATCTATAAACTCACGGAAGACTCGGTTCATCAAATCCATAAAGACTGTCGGAGCATTCGTCAACCCAAAAGGCATTACCAGAAACTCAAAATGCCCGTACCTAGTACGAAAAGCAGTCTTTGCAACATCTTGATCTCTAACTCTCAACTGATGATACCCTAAACGTAGATCGATCTTCGAATACACAGCAGACCCTTGAAATTGGTCAAAAAAACTCGTCGATCCTCGACAACGGGTACTTATTCTTAACAGTAACTTTGTTCAGCTGACGGAAGTCAATGCACATTCTCATTTCGGTTCATCAAATCCATAAAGACTGTCGGAGCATTCGTCAACCCAAAAGGCATTACCAGAAACTCAAAATGCCCGTACCTAGTACGAAAAGCAGTCTTTGCAACATCTTGATCTCTAACTCTCAACTGATGATACCCTAAACGTAGATCGATCTTCGAATACACAGCAGACCCTTGAAATTGGTCAAAAAAATCGTCGATCCTCGACAACGGGTACTTATTCTTAACAGTAACTTTGTTCAGCTGACGGAAGTCAATGCACATTCTCATTGTGCCATCCTTCTTCTTGAAAAACAAGATAGGCGCTCCCCACGGCGACATAATAGGTCTAATAAAACCTTTCTCTAGCAAATCATCCAGTTGCACCTTGAGCTCTCTCAACTCAGCAGGCGCTAAACGATATGGTTCACGTGAAATCGGAGCTGTGACAGGCACCAACTCAATACTAAAGTCAATCTCCCTCTTCGGAGAAAAACCAGGAATCTCCTCCGGAAACACATCAGGAAAATAACGCACCACTGGAACGTCGCTGAGCTGCACATGCGAAGAAGAAGATGCATCCAACGCGTAAATCATAAAACCAGCGTTCTCTGTCAGGCCTCGTGCTCACATCATAGGTAAAACATACAACACATGCGGAAGCTAATAAAAAGCGGGTAAAATTTTCGCTTTTGGCCTGATGGTTTAAAACATTATAATTTAAAATAGAGCTATACTCAAAATATATATCCCAGTTTGTAAAAACAACCAACAATATAGCATAACAACAGCAACAACATGTATCAGACTCCAACAACATAATACAATGACAAAGCGCAGGGCATCCCCTGGCTAACAGTACTGATATATATAAATATGCTATACGCTACTGGGATACTTAACCACCTCCTGGGACGCCACCAGCTGGGTTAAAACCACGGCCAGCTGTAAAACCTGGGTTTCCTGAAAACAACACAAACATGGAAAACAACCAAGCCCCAGAGGGACATGGGGTCAAACCCCAGTACGGAGAGCAATTATAAAACAGCAGTAAACAGCAAGAATAAAATGCAGATGCTATGCATGCAACTAGGGATAACAGCCGAAGGCTACAACCAAGGAAGGGAGCCAAAGAACTCAATGCACAACTCAACGGAAATCTGCAACAGAATATGTGGCCACGGTGAGTGTAGGACATGTGGGCGCTACCCACTCACCCCTACTCGCCCACCCTTACCAGATGCATCAACAACCCAACCTATGAACTGTGGTAGCTAGACACTCGGTGCATAGGGGAAATGAGAGTGCGGAATCACCGCTCGCTCTCGCATCCTGGTAAGAAAACAGAGAAACAACAACGAACAAAGGCTGCAATAGCTGAATGGAATGCGTGTATGCAACATGATGGAACAACAAACATATAACCATATGCAACACAACAATTACACACGGTAAGCATACACCGCTCTCACACAGAGCAACAACACTACACGGCAATCCATACACAGCCATCTCGCAATTTATCCAAGCCAGGTTCCACGCTGAATTACAAGCTCAAGATCCGTACCTTATACTTTCTGTGCAACAATCACTACAATCAAAGGTCCCGAGAAATCTGGATATCAACTAGGGATGGCAGTTTTCCCCGCGGGTTTGGGCTCCCGCGGGGAAAACCGAACGGGGACGGTTATGGGGGTGATTTTTCGGGTTCGGTTTCGATTTCAGGGATTTTGGAAATCCCCGAGAGGAATTTGGGGTGGTTTTGGGGATACTATCCCCATCCCCGAACCCGCCCTGAAAAATAAAAAAATAATAATAATAATAGGTAAAAAACATGTGCAGAAGCAGAACGCAGTAGGCAAACTTGCGCAATCCCTAATTCTCTCGCCGACCGCCTACCTCCAGTCCTCCATCCACTATTCCGCTGTTCTTCTACATCAATTTCTCCATCATTTGTAGACCTCCATCCACTGTCAGTCGTATTCATCCGCGGAAGCTGAAACGAGGAAAAGCTACAAGTCCGGTAAAGTTTTCTGTTGTTAACATATTATTGAGCTTACTCAAGTACGGCCTCGTTGCTGCTGTTACTGGTGGCGTTGCCACTGCTGGCTATGCTACCTATGGTTCGTTTAATTCAGCATTTCTTCTGGGCTATATTTTGAAATTGATGTGATAATCCTGTATTTTACTTAATCAGTCGACCTATTCGTTTAAAACTGACAGTGCAACCATGATTTCCCCGATTTGTAATTGGAATGTTGTATAATCAAATTTGTAATGTGCTGTCGCTGACCATTTGGAAACTATTTTTTCGGATAATGAGGAATTTAGAAAAGGAAACGGGACATTTTTTATGATGACTTGGAAAATAATTTACTAGGTTTCTTTCTGAGTGCAATGTTGTCTTGAGATTGAGAACTAGTAAGTGGAGAAACAATTGCCAATATGTTGGTTTTATGATTCGCTTTTTATGTATTCCACTTAGAATCCACACATGTTTTGATGGACAGGGTTGCGTAGATCAATCCTTTTCAAGTGGATTAAAAGTTCAGTTTTTGTGCACTCTATTGAATGGGTTTCTTTACTTGTCTATGGATTCATTATAATTGGTCTATATATTTTTGGTAAATTAGAAAATAATAATACATAAAGTTCTTTACCTGAATCTATGAAGTTATTGTTTGCTTTTCATCTACTTTGATTTTATCTGGATAGTTGTGATTTTTTCAGGTTGTTGATTTTCCTGTTCATTGTGATCTCTGATCTCTATTGAAAATTGGTGGATTTTTTTGGTTTCTAATTTTTCAGAAGATTTATGCATGATGTTGCCAAAGATGTGTTGGCTATTCCTGTGTCAACTGTTGCTTCTGAATCAACATTTAGTATTGGTGGAAGAGTTCTAAGTGCTCACCGCAACAGGCTTCATCCTAAAACTGTTGAGGCTTTGATGTGTGCTCGAGATTGGCTATGGAGTGAGATGCAAGGTATTAGATATTTTTTAAATGAAATTATTTCTAATTCTTTATCTTGTTTTTTCATTTGTAATGTTTGTAATTATTTTGATTTATTAGATTCTACAACTTCCAAGGATCAAAGTTTTGATGACGACTCTGATATAGAGGTGAGTAATAAGTAACTTTCAGTAGTGTATTAAATTGTTTTTATATTATTCATTATATTTTTTTATTTTGTAGGAGATGGAGTCCTGCACTAAAAATAATATTGAACCTTAGTTTGTACACACTACTCAATTGGTTTACACCCATATTTCCACTCATGTGTGGCCTTTTTGGTGAGTTACATTTAATGTTAAATACTATCTATATTTTTTTATCTTGTTTTAACTTACTGTTTAGGTTTTTTGGAGCATTAAAACCTTTTAAGGTTTTAAGCTATGAAGGTTTTAAGGTTCTGGAGCATCAAATGGGTTTTAAGGTTGCAAGGATCACTGGATGCAATATGAATTTCTGGATTTTTATGCCTATATGGATCAACGCCATTCTGATTATCATATATTTTAGACATGAAATATTCAAACGAAATTGATAAAATGGGGAGAAGTATTGAGCTGGAAACATGTGTTGTTCTGACAGCAGTTTTGTAAAAATAGTTACCATTATTAGAATGAAACCTGATTGTTTGTTATCAGAGTGTAGTGTTGCGTTGCTTGGGAAAATATATACTGGTGTTGCTGTATGTTTCTTTTTTTTTCACAGGTACAGAGACAGAGAGACAGGATGGGGAGGAAAAGGAAAAGGCAGATGGTGAATTTGAAGATGTTCGAACAAATGGGTTTTAAGGTGTATTTTGTACAATAGTATTAGATTCTGGGATTGTTACTGATGATTCTAATTTTTGTATCGTTTTGCTGATGATTGAAGTACTGGTTTTGCACTTTTGCTCCTGAATTTAAGTTTTTTTTCTACCAATTTAGTAAATAATTATTAAACTATATATAAAAATAAAACGGGGATGGGGATGGGTTCGGGGATCCCCATCCCCGCGGGTTCGGGGATGGGGATTCTCCGATTCACTGAATCGGGGATGGGGGCGGGGATGGGGGCGGTTATGTGATTCGGGGGCGGGGATGGGGATGGCAGACCCGTCCCCGCCCCGGCCCATTGCCATCCCTAATATCAACCCGTCGAAGCACATAGGGCATAAATCACATGGACGCTAATACACAGAAAGCACGGCTGGGAGTCATACACTCACACCAGCAGCTAATTCCAACAATACCACTAACAGGAAGCTTAAACAAAGGCTAAAACTAAGATCTCAACAACAATTCAAAGTTCTACCTCAACGACGCAACACACGGCCGAAGACAGCAACTTCGCAATCTCGCTCTAGCCAACAACCGCCTCCAAGAATGGTATAGAAGGGAAGAGCTTCTCGAGAGGAGTCCAACGCTACCTCGCACGTACCAAACAACGATCGGAAACGACGGGAATTATCCGGAGAAACTCACGGTGAACAGTACTAGGGTTCGAGAAACAGAGGTCGACAATTAGGAGAATTTTACTAAGTATGGGATCTGGTATCTCAAATCGAAGACCAAGTCTTTCTTAAATAAATCTCACGACTGCTGAAATCTGGTTAAAATCATGCACCGACAAAAACAGATCCCTCTACAAGATAACGCATGCGCTAACAAAACGACGTCGCTCAGGACACGTCATCAAATCTGGTCGCTACCGCTAAACGCTGGAAACACGCTACGCACACAACAGCGATAGCTACAGGAAAGTTGACCAGTGTTGACGTCTGTTCCCAGAACTCGCGCTACACACAACAGATCTCTCCTTACTCGAGCAGACCCCCTAGCGCTAGACCAAATACGACGTCGCACCAACTTATCCAAACGACAGCGTTTCCATAAAATAAAACGACGCAGCTTCGCACACGTCAACAAATCTGAAGACAGCACACTAACGCTAAAACATTGATCGTTGACAACAGATATCTCCCGCAAGCGTTCACCAAAACGGCACCGTTTCCTTCGCGCTACAAGAACTTGCTATCCACATCCAAAATAATACAAGCGTTAACAGATAACCTTACGTCATCACATCTGATTGCTAACTCAACCGATACTCAACAGCAACGCTTACGTCAGCCATTACTACGCCAATGCGAAAATAGAAAATATGACGTCATCAAATCTGCCAACAGATTCAAACTCAAAAAATTCCAAAATTACGAAAACTTCCAGAAATGCTCTAAATGTGAAATCTGACCCGAAAATACAAACAAAACATCCAAACAGAGATCTGAACCACCAGAAATCTCCAAAAACCGATTAATTCCAACAAATTAATCTTAATTACATTTCAGGTCTCACATTTCTCCCCCACTTAAAAGGATTTCGTCCTCGAAATCGAACAGCAATCTGGAAATACAACTCAACAACAGCAAGCCAAAACAGAACTTCACTTAACACAAGCCAAGAGTTCAAAATAACTGAGCAAACAATCAACAACAACTAGGGAAGAAATACACCCAAAAGCTACAAACTACTGGAAATTTAGCTCAACAGTTACTCAAACAGATGCGGCCACTCGCGCTGCATCTTTTCTTCCAGCTCCCAAGTAGCTTCTTCCCTACCATGCTTGCTCCATTGTACCATCACCAACGGAATGGTTTTATTCCTCAGTTGTTTCTCTTTTCTGCCAAATATCTGCAAGGGATATTCCTGATAGCTCAACGACTGATCTAGCTCAACCTCGTCAGTCCTAAGCACATGAGACGGATCTGGCTCATACTTCCTCAACATGGAAACATGGAAGACGTCATGTAGAGAAGATATTTGCACAAAGTCAGGGGCAGATAGCTGCTTCTCCCCCACTTCTTCCCAACATACCGGCGATCTGCACTTCCTACCATACAAAGCCTCAAAAGGCGCCATGCCAATCGTCACCTGATAGCTGTTATTGTAGGAAAACTATACTAAAGACAACGCGTCTTGCCAGCTACCTCTGAAATCCAACACAACAGCTCGCAACATATCCTCCAACGTCTTGATAGTTCGCTCAGATTGACCATCTGTCTGGGGGTGATATGCTGTGCTCATAGCCAATCTAGTGCCCAAAGCTATTTGCAAACTCTTCCAAAACTTGGAAGTAAACCTCGGATCTCGGTCGGAAACGATCAAAACAGGCACACCGTGCAGTCTAACAACAAAATCAACGTACAGCTTCGCCATCTTCTTCAACGAGAAAGTCATACCGTAGGGAATGAAGTGCGCAGACTTCGACAATCGGTCTATAACCACCCAAATAGCATCGCATCCTCTGCTGCAATGAGGCAGATGCGTCACGAAATCCATAGCAATGTGCTCCAAATTCCATTGGAGCACTTCCAAAATCTGCAACAGACCACCAGGTCTCATCCTTTCGCCCTTAACCATCTGAAAATTCAAACAACGAGCGACAAAACCAGCAACGTCACTCTTCAAACCAGCCCACCAGAAGTGCGGCTTCAACGCATGGTACATCTTCCGTGCACCAGGATGAACACTATGTCTGCTACAGTGCGCTTCTCAAAGGATCTCCTCCTTCAAATCAATCAAATTGGGCACAACCAACCTGCCCCGGAAACGCAAACAACCATCGGAAGAGACAGAATAGTCCTCAAGTTCACCAGCCCTGACCTTCAACTTTAACTCGTGGATAGACGGATCAGTCCTTTGAGCCGCTCGAATACTAGAAACAATCTGTGGCTCTACTTGGAAAGAAGAAACCACCACACAATCTTCAGCCGGGTAGAATCTCCAACCCGTAGTGTTAAGATGCTCCTGATCCTTAGAGATGTACAACGAAGCGAGCATCTCACTAGCCTTCTTGCTCAAGGCATCGGCCACTACGTTCGACTTCCCAGGCTGGTACTTGATCTCACAGTCAAAGTCCTTTAGCAGCTCCATCCACCGACGTTGTCTCATATTCAAGTCAGGCTGCGAAAACAGATACTGCAAACTCTTGTGGTCGGAAGACACCACAAACTGCTCGCCATACAGGTAGTGACGCCAGATCTTCAAAGCAAAGACCACATCTGCTAATTCCAAATCATGGACCGGATAACGAGTCTCGTGCGGTTTCAACTACCGTGAGACATACGCAATGACTCGACCATTCTGCATCAAAACACAGCCCAATCCATTAAGCGAAGCGTCAGAACAAACAACGAAATCACCTGTTCCGGACGGCAGAGCCAACACAGGCGCAATAGTCAGTTTCTCTTTAAGCAATTGAAAAGCATTCTCACACTGCTCAGTCTAAACAAAACGCTTGTCCTTCTGAGTCAATTGAGTCATCGGATTTGCTATACTTGAGAATCCCTCAATTAAGCGACGATAATAGCCAGCCAGACCCAAGAAACTACGAATCTCGGAAATATTCCTGGGACGCTCCCAGTTCAGAACGGCATCAACCTTGCTAGGATCTACAGAAATCCCCTCGGCTGAAATCACATGTCCCAAGAATACGACGCGATATAACCAGAACTCGCACTTGGAGAACTTAGCATACAACTGCTGGTCTCTCAGCGTCTGAAGGACAATTCACAAATGCTCCTTGTGCTCCAAAGGAGTCTTCGAATAGACTAAGATTTCGTCGATGAACACGATCACAAACTGATCAATAAACTCGTGGAAAACTCGGTTCATCAAATCCATAAAGACTGCAGGGGCATCAGTCAATCCAAACGGCATAACCAGAAACTCAAAATGCTCATACCTTGTACGAAAAGCAGTCTTCACGACATCTTGATCTCTCACTCTCAGCTGATGGTACCCTGAACGCAAGTCAATCTTTGAATACACCGCAGAACCTTGCAACTGATCGAACAGATCATTGATTCTCGGTAATGGGTACTTGTTCTTGACTGTCGCTTTGTTCAGTTGACGAAAATCAATGCACATCTGCATTGAGCCATCCTTCTTCTTCACAAATAAGATGGGCGCTCCCCATGGCGACATACTAGGTCGGATAAAACCTTTCTCCAGCAAATCATCTAACTGCACCTTGAGTTCTCTCAACTCCGTAGGCGCCAGACGATACGGGGCACGTGAAATCGGAGCTGTGCCGGGCACCAGCTCTATGCTGAAGTCAATCTTCCGCCTCGGAGGGAAACCAGGAATCTCCTCCGGGAACACATCCGGGAAATGTCGCACCACGGGAACGTCACTAAGCTGAACGTGGGAAGAATAAGACGCATCCAAAGCGTAAATCATAAAGCCAGCATTCCCCAAGGACAACAAACTAAACATCTCCATTGCTGAAACTAAGGGAATCTTCGATCGAGAGTCCTGGCCGTAGAAG
>KQ990656.1:136753-151985 GCA_001598015.1 Dorcoceras hygrometricum | reverse complement strand
GATGACTGTCCGAACCGCGACGGACCAGGCTGCTGAAACGGCCTAAACTGAGTCTCACCCAACCAGGGCTGCTGAAACTGAGGGGAACGACCCCTAGACTAACCTCCATGACCCTGAGGCTGGGCCGCGGTCTGCTGTGATCTAGCTGACGGACACACTCTAGCAAAATGCCCGTACTGACCACAAAGGTTGCAGGAGCCCTGCACACCAGATGACTGTCCGAACCGCGACGGACCAGGCTGCTGAAACGGCCTAAACTGAGTCTCACCCAACCAGGGCTGCTGAAACTGAGGGGAACGACCCCTAGACTAACCTCCATGACCCTGAGGCTGGGCCGCGGTCTGCTGTGATCTAGCTGACGGACACACTCTAGCAAAATGCCCGTACTGACCACAAAGGTTGCAGGAGCCCTGCACACCAACACACTGCGTAGACGGATGCTTCCCACCGTAAAAACCACAGAACTCAGCCCGAGAACCACTGCTACTCGAGCTGCCCGAACCAGAAGAGCCAGAACCCGACTTTTTCTTGAAATGCTGACCGCGAGGTCGAAACCTCTGACGGCCAGACTGCTGAGCCACCTGCTGCTGATGCTGCTGCTGCTGCTGGGGCTGATGGGCTGACTGGGAGGACTGCGAAGACTGCGCTCCCTGTAAAACAGGACGACTAACCTGCGCCGCCTGCTGCCTGCGACCACGACGACTCTGAAACCCTCCTCGATATCAATAGCAGTGTCAACTGCTTCAGCATAGCTCTTGGGTTTGCTTGTCAGCACCATTTGATACAACTCTTCGTTCAAGCCCTCCAGAAATCTAGTCCGCTTGGCCCTCTCCCGGCCAGAAACATGGGGAACGTACGCCAACAGAGAAGAAAACTTCCTAGCATACTCCCGAACAGTCATCGAACCCTGCTCCAGATGATCGCACGGGCGTTCACATAAGACTCGGGTACATACTCCTGCCGGAAGGTCTCGCAAAAACTGTCCCAAGAGATCCCAACACCGGTCTCCAACAAGGTACTCGAAGCGCCTCGCCACCAGCGCTCTGCAGCCTTCCTGAGCAAGAGGGTCGCTAAACTCAACCGAAGATCATCATCATACTGCACCCGATCGAAAAGACCAATAATATTCCTGAGCCACGAGTCCGCATCCTCACTGGACTCATCACCATTAAAGACTGGAGGGTTCATCCGCTGAAACCGTGCTATCACCACGTCCATCCGCTCCATCGGGGGAGGCAAGTCACCAACTTCCTCCTCCTCCTCATGCCTACTACGAGAACGACTAGGGGCGCTACGCCGATCCTCATTCTGCCTGCTGATTACTCAAACTGCCCCTACCTCTACCACGACGTCTAGGCGGCATCTACGAAAACACTCAACAGGATCAAGCAAAACAGAACAGATACATCATAAATAGCATATAACACAAAAATATGCAGCACGTAATCACATAAGTCAAGCACATGCAACACACGAAACTGTGCCTAGACTCAAGTGTGATCAAAGAAATCGAGCTTATCCCAGCTTAAGCTCTGATACCAAAAATGTCAGGCCTCGTGCTCACATCATAGGTAAAACATACAACACATGCGGAAGCTAATAAAAAGCGGGTAAAATTTTCGCTTTTGGCCTGACGGTTTAAAACATTTTAATTTAAAATAGAGCGATACTCAAAATATATATCCCAGTTTATAAAAACAACCAACAATATAGCATAACAACAGCAACAACATGTATCAGACTCCAACAACATAATACAATGACAAAGCGCAGGGCATCCCCTGGCTAACAGTACTGATACATATAAATATGCTATACGCTACTGGGATACTTAACCACCTCCTGGGGCACCACCAGTTGGGTTAAAACCACGGCCAGCTGTAAAACCTGGGTTTCCTGAAAACAACACAAACATGGAAAACAACCAAGCCCCAGAGGGACATGGGGTCAAACCCCAGTACGGAGAGCAATTATAAAACAGCAGTAAACAGCAAGAATAAAATGCAGATGCTATGCATGAAACTAGGGATAACAGCCGCAGTACGGAGAGCAATTATAAAACAGCAGTAACAGCAAGAATAAAATGCAGATGCTATGCATGAAACTAGGGATAACAGCCGAAGGCTACAACCAAGGAAAGGAGCCAAAGAACTCAATGCACAGATCAACGGAAATCTGCAACAGAATATGTGGCCACGGTGAGTGTAGGACATGTGGGCGCTACCCACTCACCCCTACTCGCCCACCCTTACCAGATGCATCAACAACCCAACCTATGAACTGTGGTAGCTAGCCACTCGGCGCATAGGGGAAATGAGAGTGCGGAATCACCGCTCGCCCTCGCATCCTGGTAAGAAAACAGAGAAACAACAACAAACAAAGGCTGAAATAGCTGAATGGAATGCCTGTATGCAACATGCTGGAACAACAAACATATAACCATATGCAACACAACAATTACACACGGTAAGCATACACCGCTCTCACACAGAGCAACAACACTACACGGCAATCCATACACAGCCATCTCAAAATTTATCCAAGCCAGGTTCCACGCTGAATTACAAGCTCAAGATCCGTACCTTATACTTTCTATGCAACAATCACTACAATCAAAGGTCCCGAGAAATCTGGATATCAACCTGTCGAAGCACACAGGGCATAAATCACAGGGACGCTAATACACAGAAAGCACGGCTGGGAGTCATACACTCACACCAGCAGCTGATTCCAACAATACCACTAAGAGGAAGCTTAAACAAAGGCTAAAACTAAGATCTCAACAACAATTCGAAGTTCTACCTCAACGACGCAACACACGGCCGAAGACAGAAACTTCGCAATCTCGCTCTAGCCAACAACCGCCTCCAAGAATGGTATAGAAGGGAAGAGCTTCTCGAGAGGAGTCCAACGCTACCTCGCACGTACCAAACAACGGTCAAAAACGATGGGAATTCGCCGGAGAAACTCACGGTGAACAGTACTAGGGTTCGAGAAACAGAGGTCGACAATTAGGAGAATTTGACTAAGTATGGGATCTGGTATCTCAAATCGAAGACCAAGTCTTTCTTAAATAAATCTCACGACTGCTGAAATCTGGTTAAAATCATGCATTGACAAAAACAGATCCCTCTACAAGATAACGCATGCGCTAACAAAACGGCGTCGCTCAGGACACGTCATCAAATCTGGTCGCTACCGCTAAACGCTGGAAACACGCTACGCACACAACAGCGATCGCTATAGGAGAGTTGACCAGCGTTGACGTCTGTTCCCAGAACTCGCGCTACACACAACAGATCTCTCCTTACGCGAGCAGACCTCTCCCTAGCGCTAGACCAAATACGACGTCGCACCAACTTATCCAAACGACAGCGTTTCCATAAAATAAAACGACGCAGCTTCGCACACGTCAACAAATCTGAAGACAGCACACTAACGCTAAAACATTGATCGCTGACAACAGATCTCTCCCGCAAGCGTTCACCAAAACGGCACCGTTTCCTTCACGCTACAGGAACTTGCTGTCCACATCCAGAATAATACAAGCGTTAACAGATAACCTTACGTCATCACATCTGATTGCTAACTCAACCGATACTCAACAGCAACGCTTACGTCAATCATTATTACGCCAACGCAAAAACAGAAAATATGACGTCATCAAATCTGCCAAGAGATTCAAACTCGAAAAATTCCAAAATTACGAAAACTTCCAGAAATGCTCTAAATGTGAAATTTGACCCGAAAATGCAAACAAAACATCCAAACAGAGATCTGACCACCAGAAATCTCCAAAAACCAATTAGTTCCAACAAATTAATCTTAATTACAATTCAGGTCTCACATTCTCCGCCGAAAACAAGCTGAACATCTCCATCGCTGAGACTAACGGAATCTTCGACTGGGAATCAGCACCGTAGAAATTCCATTTCTCACCTGACTGAGGCCTAAAGCGCACGATCCCATGGAAACAATCCATGGAGGCCCTATAGCTGGACAACACGTCCATTCCCACTATGCAGTCGAAATCCCACAACGTCAAACGAATCAAATTTGCCATCAACACATGCTCACCAAACCTCAGAACGCCATTCAACAAAACCTCTTGGGAGTACAAACTCGCACCGCCAGGAGTAGAAACAGACACAACATCGTGCAAAAGAAAGGTATGCAGACCATGCTCAATCACAAAAGAATCAGCAATAAACGAATGCGATGCGCCAGTGTCAAACAACACTCGTGCAGGAAAATCAAAGACAGAAGAGTTACCTGCAATCACTCCGCTCGGCGCGCCCTCCGCTTGCTCCCTCGTAATGGCATTCGCTTGAGCATGTTGGGGTCCAGAGAAATGCTGCTGAGACGACTGCCCGAAACACGATGGACCAGGAAACTGGAACGGCCTAAACTGCGTCTCTCCAACTCTAGGTTGCGGAAACTGAGGGGAACGACCCCTAGACGATCCTCCTCGACCCTGAGGTGGGGCTGCGGCTTGCTGCGATCCAGCCGACGGACACACCCTCGCAAAATGTCCATACTGACCACAGATATTACAAGAACCCTGCACACCAACGCACTGAGTCGACAGATGCTTGACTCCACAGAAGCCACAAAACTCTGCCGTAGAACCACTGCTACTAGAGCTGCCAGAACCAGAAGAACCAGAGCCAGACTTCTTCTTAAACTGATGGCCACGAGGTCGGAACCTCTGATGGCCAGAATGCTGAGCCAATTGCTGCTGCTGCTGCTGCGGGGGTTGATGAGCTGATTGCAAAGACTGGGAAGACTGCGCTCCCTGAACAGCGGGACGACCACCCTGAGCACCCTGAGGCCTAGCACGCGACCTCCGGTTCCGCAGACCTTCCTCGATGTCGATTGCACTATTCACAGCCTCTGCATAACTCTTTGGTTTGCTCGACAAAACCAAAGTATTCAACTCTTCGTTTAAACCCTCAGTAAACTTAGTCCTCTTGGTCCTCTCCCGGCCAGCAACATGCGGGACATACGCCAAAAGAGAAGAAACAACCGAGCATACTCACGCACAGACATCGTACCTTGCTCCAAACGATTGAACTCTCGCTCACGAGCGTTCACATACGACTCCGGAACGTACTCCTGTCGAAAGGCAACACAGAAACTATCCCAAGAAATCTCCACACCGGTCTCCTCTAGCGTCCTCAAAGCGCCACACCACCAACTCTCCGCATTCTTCCTCAACTGAAAGGTCTCCAAACTCAATCGAAGCACATAGTCGTACTGAACCTGATCGAACAAACCAGTGATGTTCCGTAGCCACGAATCCGTATCCTCGCTAGACTCGTCACCGTTAAAGATCTTGGGACTCATCCGTTGAAACCAAGCCATGACAATCTCCATGCTCTCCACACGGGTTGTCAAGTCATCAACTTCATCCTCCACTCGCCTACCAAGACCACGAAGAGGAATACTACGCCGATCCTCATTCTGACCTTCCGATTCCTGAAACTGCCCTCTACCTCTACCCCTACGTCTAGGCGGCATCTACGAAGGCACTAAACAGGATAAGGTAACACAGAACAAGTATAGCATAGATAGCACATATCATAAAAATATGCAGCACATAATCACATAGTCAAACACAACCAACACACACACATTGTGCCTAGACTCAAGTGTGATCAAATAAATAGAGCTTATCCCAGCTTAAGCTCTGATACCAAAAATGTCAGGCCTCGTGCTCACATCAGAGACAAAACACGCAAAACAAGCGGAAGAAACTAAAAAGTGGTTAAAATTTTTGCTTTTGGCCTGACAGAAAGATAACATAATTTAAAATACACGATACTCAAAATAATCCCAGTTTATAAATCCACAACAGCACAAACATTCAAATACAACAAATGCCCAACGGCTGAAATACAACACAAATACTGAAAGACTGTCAGCTATATATAGACCTAAGCATCACCCAGGACATCCCACCCAAAGTGATACCAGTGCATACAAATACTATACATAACTGGGACACTCTATCTACCTCCTGGGGCACCTCCAGCTGGGTCAAAGCCACGGCCAGCGGAATAACCTGGGAAACCTGAACAACAAACAGGCAAACAAACAAAACAGCCCCAGAGGGACCTAGGGGTCAAACCCCAGTACGGAGAGCAACTATAAAACAGCAATGAATAGCAAAAGATATAATGCTAATGCTATGCATGAAGGACAATGCAACAGCCGAAGGCTACAACCAAGGAAGGGAGCCAAGGAATTCAACAGCTGACAACAATTTTTGCGAAGAATGGTGGCCACTGGTGTGTGTACAAGCATACGGGAATTACCCGCTCATCTTTACACCACACCTGAATACCAGATGCAACAACAACTCAACCTGCTGTTGCCCAACCCATGAACTGTGGTAGTTAACCACTCGGCGCATGAGGGCTAACAGACCAGCAGGGAGATGAGAGTGCGGTATTGCCGCTCGCCCTCGCATCCTGGTAAGATCAGAACAGCAGTAACAACAGAACGGCTACAACAACTGAAATGGAAATTCTAGTGCGTATGCAAATGCAACAGCTAAACAGCATATAAACAACAAGCAATGCACACACAGCAAACAACGTAACATCCATGCCAATTCCAGCCGTAATATAAGCTCAACATCCGTACCTCACCAGCTTCTGAGCTACAATTACCACACACAGCTGCTACAACGAAGTCCGAGGAACACAAATCTGTCACCTTCTAAGCCAACACAAGCTACTACTCAAAGACCGAAACATAAAATAACAGCAGCTGGGAGCTACAACTCCACGAGCGCTTATCTACCTTCCTAACTCAACGGAAATCTTTAACAAAGCTTAAGGTAGAATTCTCACTTACCCCAATGAAACTACTGGCACGGCAGGGAACGCTTACGCTAGAAAACTACACAAGGGAGATGTCTTAGCGATCCTGCGATCCTATTCCAGCTCTTCCAAAGCCTTCTAAAGAGGTATAGAACGAAGCGTCTTAGCGAGAGGAGTCCAACGCTACCACTCTCACTCTCGTCGGAGTTGTCTACCACCGGGAATTAGGACGGATAAGGTTACTGTGAACAGTAACTAGGGTTCGCTTTGGAAACGAAGGAAATATTTCTAAGTATGAGATCTCATGCCAAATCGAAGACCAAGTCTTCTAATAAACACGCTACTCAACAGCTGCAAGAAACAGGAATAGATCCACCGACAAAATCAGTCGTCACAACTAATATTACCCAACCAGCAGCTGAAATCACGCATCAGCTTTTTCCTATCGCTAAAATAACAACCAGCAGCTGAATCTTTCAAACAACGCTAAGACTAAACGGCGTCGCACCAACTTAACCAAAAGACAATGCAGAGGAGCACGTCACCTCGCTACCAACAGCTGATTCACAAACCAGCAGCCGCAACGCCTGGAATCTCCCAATAGCTGATGTCTATCATAACCAACAGTTGGTACAAAGCACTCCACTCAAAACGCTGTCGTGATAACTAATCCAAACGACGTAGTTTTGCTCCACGCTACGAAACACGCTAACAAAACCAACAGCTGGTTCCTGCTCACAAAACGTCATCGCTTCAGTCCCTTAGCGCTCTCTGCTGATCATCGCCACTAACATACCAACAGCTGATCACTCGCAACAGCTAGATACACGCTAATACACAATGACTGAAATCCACGTCAGCATTGCTGCTGCTTATCAAAACGCAATGACTGAAATATCAACTGCTGAAATCTAACGAAGTAATACTGCTCCAATTGATCCCTACTGCTACTGTCGGGACGCACATCTACATCAAATCTCACCAACGACTGACTCAACAGCTGGTACTCAAACAAACGTCTCCCATGCAACGTCTGATATCTTTCCAACTGCTGATTCCAACACTTAGGAAAATTCGATGTCTACGCCAAGCACATCGACCAACGGCTGGTCCAAACCCGACCAACACCTGATTGTGAAAACACAGGTCTCACATATTCAACATAACTCAAAGTCTGATCTAACTCTACCTCGTCAGTTCTCAACACATGCGAGGGATCTGGCTCATACTTCCTCAACATAAAAAATGAAAACATCATGTAAGGAAGACAAATCTAGAGGCAACAGCAAACGATAAGCCAAAGGGCCAATCCTCTCAGCTATCTCATAAGGACCAACACTCCCATGCAACGTCTGATATCTTTCCAACTGCTGATTCCAACACTTAGGAAAATTCGATGTCTACGCCAAGCACATCGACCAACGGCTGGTCCAAACCCGACCAACACCTGATTGTGAAAACACAGGTCTCACATATTCAACATAACTCAAAGTCTGATCTAACTCTACCTCGTCAGTTCTCAACACATGCGAGGGATCTGGCTCATACTTCCTCAACATAAAAAATGAAAACATCATGTAAGGAAGACAAATCTAGAGGCAACAGCAAACGATAAGCCAAAGGGCCAATCCTCTCAGCTATCTCATAAGGACCAACATAACGAGGAGCTAACTTTCCCTTGAGACCAAATCTCATAACACTGCGGAAAGGAGAAACCTTAAGGAAAACTAGATCACCAACCTCAAATTCTTACGCCTCTTATTCGCATAACTTGCTTGACGATCTTGTGCAGATTTCATTCGCTGGCGAATCAAATCCACCTGATCTCTCATCTGCTGCACAAACTCTGGAGAAGACAGTTGCTTCTCTCCCACTTCTTCCCAACATATCGGTGATCTGCACTTTCTACCATAAAAAGCTTCAAATGGTGCTATTCCAATCGTGACCTGATAGCTGTTATTGTAGGAAAACTCAACCAAAGACAACGAGTCTTGTCAGCTACCACTAAAATCCATCACAACAGCTCTTAACATATCCTCTAAAATCTGGATAGTTCTCTCAGATTGGCCATCTTTCTGGGGGTGATACGCTGTACTCATCGCCAATATAGTACCCAAAACTGTTTGCAAACTCTTACAAAACCTGGAAGTAAATCGAGGATCACGATCTGAAACAATCGAAACTGGCACACCATGCAAACGCACCACAAAATCTACGTACAGCTTCGCCATCTTCTTCAAAGAATAGGTCATGTTGTAGGGAATGAAGTGCGCAGACTTCGACAATCTATCAACTACCACCCAAACTGCATCACAACCTCTGCTGGAACGAGGTAAATGCGTGACAAAATCCATAGCTATGTGCTACCAATTCCATTGGGGCACATCTAAGCTTTGCAACAAACCACCAGGTCTCATTCTCTCAGCCTTGACTTGCTGTCAATTCAGACATCGGGCTACAAAATCAGCAACATCACTCTTTAAACCTGCCCACCAATAATGCTGCTTCAAGGCACGATGCACCTTCCTTGCACCAGGATGGACACTGTATCTAATGCAATGCGCTTCTCGCAAGATCTCTTCCTTTAGATCAACCAGATTTGGCACAACAAGCCTGCCACGAAATCTCAAACACCCATCAGAAGAGATGGAATAGTCCTCCAACTGTCCAGCTCTCACCTTCAGCTTCAACTCATGGATGGATGGATCAGTCCTCTGAGTTGCTCTAATGCTAGCAACAATCTGTGGCTCAACTTGAAAAGAAGACACCAAAACATAATCCTCAGCTGGGTAAAACCGCCAACCAGTAGTGCTTAGATGCTCATGGACCTTCGAAATCTGCATCGAAGCCAGCATTGCCACTTGAGCCTTTCTGCTCAATGCATCAACAACTACATTCATCTTCCCAGGCTGATATTTGATCTCACAATCAAAATATTTAAGCAGCTCCATCCATCTACGCTGTCTTATATTCAAATATGACTGTGAAAACAGATACTGAAGACTCTTGTGGTCGGAATACACCACAAACTTCTCACCATATAAATAATGGCACCAAATCTTCAAAGCAAAAACACTGCTGCTAACTCCAAATCATGAACTGGGTAACGAGTCTCATGCGGCTTCAACTGTCGAGAGGCATACGCAATGATTCAATCATTCTGCATCAACACACAACCCAATCCATTCAAGGAAGCATCTGCACAAACAACAAAACCTCCTGAACCACACGGCAGAGCTAACACAGGCGCAGTAGTTAGCTTCTCCTTGAGCAACAGAAAACTATTCTCGCATTGCTCAGTCCACACAAACCTCTTGTCTTTCTGAGTCAACTGCGTTATTGGCTTAGCTATACTATAGAATCCCTCTATAAAGCGCCGATAATAGCCAGCCAATCCCAAGAAACTACGAATCTCAGCAACATTCTTGGGACGCTCCCAGTTAATCACAACCTCTATCTTACTGGGATCCACAGAAATACCATCGATAGAAATCACGTGAACCAGAAACAAAACTCAGTCTAACCAAAACTCGCACTTGGAGAACTTAGCATACAGCTGCGAGTCTCGAAGCTTCTGAAGAACCAACTTAAAATGCTCTTTGTGCTGCAATGGAGTCTTAGAGTACACCAAAATGTCATCGATAAACACAATCACAAACTGATCATGAACTCTCTAAAGACTCTATTCATCAAATCCATGAAAACTGCGGGAGCATTCGTCAAACCGAAAGGCATAATTAGAAACTCATAATGACCATACCTTGTACGAAACACAGTCTTCTCAACATCTTGCTCACGGATGCGCAACTGATGGTACCCCGAACGAAGATCGATCTTAGAAAATACAACCGAACCCTGAAGCTGATCAAACAAGTCATTGATCCTAGGCAAAGGGTACTTATTCTTCACGATCGCCTTGTTCAACTATCTAAAGTCGATGCACATCCTCATCGACCCGTCCTTCTTCTTGACAAACAAGATAGGCGCTCCCCACGAAGACATACTCGGTCTAATGAATCCCTTCTCCAGCAATTCACTAAGCTGAAACTTAAGCTCCCTCAACTCAGCAGGCGCTAAACGATATGGAGCTCTCGAAATCGGGGCTGTACCAGGTACCAACTCAATGCTGAAGTCTATCTCCCTCCTCGGAGGAAAACCAAGAATCTCCTCAGGAAACACATCCGGGAAATGTCGAACCACGGGAACCCTACGAAGCGCTACGCTCGAAGAAGAAGATGCATCGAAGGCATAGATCATAAAACCAGCATTCTCTAGCGACAACAGGCTAAAAATCTGCATCGCAGAGACTAAAGGAATCTTCGACTGGGAATCTTGGCCATAGAAATTCCATTTCTCGCCAGACTGGGGCTTAAATCGCACAATGCCATGGAAACAATCCACAGTGGCCCTATAGCTAGACAACACGTCCATTCCTACTATACAATCGAAATCCCACATTACTAGCCTGATCAGGTTGGCTACCAACACACTCTCGCCAAACCTAAGAAACCATTCAACAAAATCTCTTGGGAAAACAAGCTCGCGCCGGCAGGAGTCGCAACAGATACAACATCACACAAAGATGTGGTATGCAAACCATTCTCAACCACAAATGCATCAGAAATAAACGAGTGTGACGCTCCTGTATCAAACAACACACGCGCAGGAAAATAAAAAACAAAGCAAGTACCTGTAATCACTCCTCCGCCTGGCGTGCCTTCCGCTTGCTCCCTAGTAATGGCATTCACTTGAGCAAACTGAGGTCCTGAAAACTGAGGATGGGAAGACTGTCCAAACCACGAAGGACCAGGCTGCTGAAACGGCCTAAACTGAGGCTCCCGTAACCTATGCTACTGGCCTGGAAAAGAATGACCTCTAGACGATCCACCTCGACCCTGCGATGGAGCGGCGGTATGCTGTGATCCAGACAAAGGCCACACTCTAGCAAAAATGTCCGTACTGACCACAAACATTGCACGAACCTGCACACCAACACACTGCGCTGTCGGGTGCCTTCCACCACACTGGCCACAATAATCCACCTTGGAGCTACTGCCATTGCTCGAACTCCCCGAGCCAGAAGAACTAGAACCAGACTTCTTCTTAAATTGACGACCACGAGGCCTAAACCTCTGGTGTCCGGCTGCTGGGCTATCTGCTGCTGAGGTGGCTGAGACGACCGAACTGAATGGGAAGGTTGCACTCCCGGAACCATGGGACGACTACCTTGCACTCCTTGCGGCCTAACACGCGACCGACGGTTCTGTAGTACTTCCTCAATGTCTATAGCCCTGTCCACCGCTTCTGCATAGCTCACCGGTGAACCCGCAAACACAAAAGAATACAACTCTTCATTGAGCCCCTCCATGAACTTTTTCCTCTTCGCCTTCTCTCGACCAGCAACATGCGGAACATAGGCAAGAAAAGAAGAGAATCTTCGGGCATACTCACCCACGAACATAGAACCCCGAACCAGGTTATCGAACTCTTGCTCCCTGGCGTTCACAAAATATTCCGGAACGTAATTCTGACGAAAGGCAGTACAAAAGCTACTCCACAAAATCCCCACACCGGTCTCCTCGAGAGTCATAGAAGCACCTCTCCACCAACTCTCGGCACTTCTCCTCAACTGAAACGTTGCTAAACTCAGCCTACGTTCATCATCGTACCTGACACGGTCAACCAAGACTCAGCATCAGAACTAGGCTCATCGCCATTGAACGTCTGAGAATTCATCCGCTGAAACCTCGCCATCACTAGTTCCATATCGTCCACTCGTGCTGCCAGCTCATCTACCTCCAAGTAAACCTGTCTATCGCGTCCACGACGAGGAACACTACGCCGCGCTTCCTCGTTCTGACCTTCGGACTCTTCCTGAAACTGCCCTCTACCTCTACCCCTACGTCTAGGCGGCATCTACGAAGGAACTAAGAGGGTAAGGTCACACAGCAACAGATATATCACATAGATCACATAATCAAGCACATGCAACACGCAACACTGTGCCTAGACTCAAGTGTTGTACAAAAGAAATCGAGCTTATCCCAGCTTAAGCTCTGATACCAAAAAATTCAGGCCTCGTGCACAATACAGAGTCAAACCACGCAAAACAATAGCGGAAGCATACAAAAGTGGCTTAAAATTTTCGCTTTGACTTGACGATTAAAACTTATAATTTAAAATACAACAATACTTTAAATATCCCAGTAATCAAAATCACTCAGTACAATAGTACAACATTAAAACATATATCAAGTACTAAACAAAAAATACTACAAAGCACATGACAACCCCCGGCTAACAGTACTGATACATAATATGCTATACGCTAATTTGAGACACTATAACCACCTATCGGGGCACCTCCAGTTGGGTCTACTCCACGATCAGCAGAGTAACCATGATAACTGAAAACACACACAGGCAACAAACAACCAAGCCCCAGAGGGACAGGTGTCAAACCCCAGTACGGAGAGCAACTGAAAACAACAGTTAGATAGCAACAGATAAAATGCAGATGCCATGCATGAGATCAAGGCTACAACCGAACACAGGGAGCCAAAGGATTCCAAGAACAGCTCAAAAACTGGAATCTGAATAGAAGACAGTGGCCACAAGGTGTGTGAGTTTATGGGATCTACCCACTCGTCTCAGCACACGGTACCAGGTGCATAAACAATGCTCAACCTGCTGTTGCCCAACACATGAGATGTGGGAGCTATCCACTCCGCTCACGGTGGCTAACAGTCCAAGCAGGGAGATGAGGTACGGGAGTTACCCGCTCACCTCTAACAGCACCCTGGCACGCTCAATTAAGCAATCATAAGGTACGGCTGTTAGAGTAGATGCCCAACTAGCCAACTTGTGGCGTGTGGGTTTATAGACTCTTGTATTTGACAGTCTTTATATATGATATTCGCATTTATTTATGGCATTCTTTACTTTCATTGTGTTGTATGATGATTAAAAATTGCGTTGAGTAAAGACCTAGAATGCGCTATAGTGTATGTTAGATGTGATAGTGGGTATGACGGCTATCATGAAACACATCTAATAGTCACTGTGTATTCTGTTTATGGCATTCTTTACTTTCATTGTGTTGTATGATGATTAAAAATTGCGTTGAGTAAAGACCTAGAATGCGCTATAGTGTATGTTAGATGTGATAGTGGGTATGACGGCTATCATGAAACACATCTAATAGTCACTGTGTATTCTGAATTAGTTCCTAGTCGATTGGGCCGTCAAAATGAGGATAAGGCCGCCCGAGCTCGAGACTAGTATCTACGATGTGAAGTACCATGTTTCATTGGTAGGGAACATTGTGATGTTCTGAGCATGCAGATAGATAGTGACCTGGTGATCTATCAAACTACCCTCGTTCGGACTTTCCAAGTGGTTACCATTTGTCGAGTGGATAAGTCCGAGGTCTTGGTTGTACTGATTAGTCATCACGACTCGAAACGTCATTGAGACTCTACATGATAGGCGTCTCGCTTTGACCTGTTTGTCAACTCACTTGGGGTCGGTAGGCGGCGGGGTTGGGTGAGACCCGATGCATGTAGGAGTCGATGCATCGTTGTCGAGGATTCACCGCTCGCTTACATGCGTGGATGTCCTATGCTATCTGAGGGGATAATAGTGTTTAAATCTCTGGCCAGAGTACTAGAAGTGTTTTAGGTAAATGGGTTTACCTAGTTACACTCGTGATGTCACTATTCGATCTCCAAGATGTATGCATAGCTATCGGATCTTTAGCGACTCTCGATTTACCAATGGTCGTTGATCTGATCGGGATATATGGATTGAAAGGACCGTACTGTACGCTAACCACGACCAACTGGTTCTTGCAGGCACTATCAGTGATACCTAGGGGATCATGGGGCGATGTTGCTAGACGCTCTTACCATGATCCGATGGGCAAGTCCGGAATTGTGATTCCGGAGCCACAATGGTTGTGGGCCCACGGCTAGCTGTATCCCTGAACCATTGAGGGTCACAGAAGTACTGGATTCGAGATTCCCGCACGGATATTGAGCTCAATGTGTTGAGCATAGAAGGAGGATTCTAGGGAGTGCGACTTCCTAAAAAGTCAACAGGGGTAAAATCGTGATTTCCCACTGTTGAGGGGCAAAACGGTCATTTTGCCATTCAGGGTTTGATGATCTGAAATTTTTTTTTTCACATCATAATATTCAGTTTTGGAAACTGAGTCGATCGATCCGATCTGATCGGCGATCGGAGTTATAATGAAGTCGTAGTGATGGATATCATCATTTGGACCCGGGCCCGTTGGGCCGGTCCAAGTCCACAACTAATCTACTTAAAGTAGACAAGGGCTTCATTAGAAATAATACACTTATCACAACTCACAAGACCTAACCCTAGCACACCTTGGCCGCCTC
>KQ990656.1:93903-132187 GCA_001598015.1 Dorcoceras hygrometricum | reverse complement strand
CTTGGGATACAGATCTATCGGGATAGATCTAAACGGATGCTCGGACTCACCCAAGCTACCTACATCGATACCATACTTAAGAGATTCCTTATGGAAGAGTCCAAGTGAGGACACCTACCTATGTGCCACGGGGTCACTCTATCTAAGTCTATGTGTCCGAAGACTGATGAGGAGATAGAGAGTATGACACGTGTGCCATATGCCTCGGCAATTGGTAGTATTATGTATGGCATGATCTCCACTAGACCGGATGTCGCATATGCTCTGAGTGTCACGAGCCGCTATCAGGCCAACCCCGGCCAATTGTATTGGAAGGCTGTGAAGGATATTCTTAAGTACTTGCGAAGGACTAGAATATGTTCATGGTCTATGTGGGTGGTGAACTAAAACTGGAAGGCTACACTGATTCTAGCTTCCAGTGTGACATGGATGATTCGAAGTCAACCTCTGGATTTGTATTCATGCTCAATGGTGGTGCTGTCTCTTGGAAGAGTTCCAAGCAAGACACCATCGCGGATTCAACCACTGAGGCTGAGTACATCGCAGCATCAGCTGCTGCTAAGGAGGCAGTTTGGATAAGGAATTTCGTCCAAGAGTTGGGCGTCATTCCTAATGGAGTTGGTCCAGTCCCGGTGTACTGCGACAACACGGGTGCCGTTGCGCAAGCAAAGGAGCCTAGGTCTCACCAAAGATCCAAACATATACTGAGGAAATACCACATAATCCGGGATATTGTGGCTAGAGGTGACATAGCAGTTGAGAGAGTCGCCTCTGCGGACAACGTTGCTGATCCACTTACAAAGCCCTTGCCAGGACCGTTGTTTGAGAAACATCGCGAAACAATGGGACTGAGTCTGATGAGTAGTTGGCTTTAGGGCAAGTGGGAGATTGTTAGAGTAGATGCCCAACTAGCCAACTTGTGGCGTGTGGGTTTATAGACTCTTGTATTTGACAGTCTTTATATATGATATTCGCATTTATTTATGGCATTCTTTACTTTCATTGTGTTGTATGATGATTAACAATTGCGTTGAGTAAAGACCTAGAATGCGCTATAGTGTATGTTAGATGTGATATTGGGTATAACGGCTATCATGAAACACATCTAATAGTCACTGTGTATTCTGAATTAGTTCCTAGTCGATTGAGCCGTCAAAATGAGGATAAGGCCGCCCGAGCTCGAGACTAGTATCTGCGATGCGAAGTACCATGTTTCATTGGTAGGGAACATTGTGATGTTCTGAGCATGCAGATAGATAGTGACCTGGTGATCTATCGAACTACCCTCGTTCGCACTTTCCAAGTGGTTACCATTTGTCGAGTGAATAAGTCCGAGGTCTTGGTTGTACTGATTAGTCCTCACGACTCAAAACGTCATTGAGACTCTACATGATAGGCGTCTCACTTTGACCCGTTTGCCGACTCACTTGGGGTCGTTAGGCGGCGGGGTTGGGTGAGACCCCGATGCATGTAGGAGTCGATGCATCGTTGTCGAGGATTCACCGCTCGCTTACATGCGTGGATGTCCTATGCTATCTGAGGGGATAATAGTGTTTAAATCTCTGGCCAGAGTACTAGAAGTGTTTTAGGTAAATGGGTTTACCTAGTTACACTCGTGATGTCACTATTCGATCTCCAAGATGTATGCATAGCTATCGGATCTTTAGCGACTCTCAATTTACCAATGGTCGTTGATCTGATCGGGATATATGGATTGAAAGGACCGTACTGTACGCTAACCACGACCAACTGGTTCTTGCAGGCACTATCAGTGATACCTAGGGGATCATGGGGCGATGTTTCTAGACGCTCTTACCATGATCCGATGGGCAAGTCCGGAATTGTGATTCCGGAGCCACAATGGTTGTGGGCCCACGGCTAGCTGTATCCCTGAACCATTGAGGGTCACACAAGTACTGGATTCGAGATTCCCACACGGATACTGAGCTCAATGTGTTGAGCATAGAAGGAGGATTCTAAGGAGTGCGACTTCCTAAAAAGTCAACAGGGGTAGAATCGTGATTTCCCGCTGTTGAGGGGCAAAACGGTCATTTTGCCATTCAGGGTTTGATGATCTGAAAAATTGTTTTTCACATCATAATATTCAGTTTTGGAAACTGAGTCGATCGGTCCGATCTGATCGGTGATCGGAGTTGTAATGAAGTCGTAGTGATGAATATCGTAGTTTGGACCCGGGCCCGTTGGGCCGGTCCAAGTCCACCACTAATCTACTTAAAGTAGACAAGGGCTTCATTAGAAATAATACACTTATCACAACTCACAAGACCTAACCCTAGCACACCTTGGCCGCCTCCCTCCTCTCCAAGCCGCCGCCGCCGCCGTGCCCGCCACGCGCCGCCGCCGCCGCCCCTCGTCGGAGTTGCTCCGGCCAAATTTTCGAGGAGAATCCATCCGCGCTGATCTTGTCAGGCCTTCTAGTGCAGGCTGACGAAGGAGTCTCCCTTCCGATCGTGGACCTGATTGACGGATCTACAGCCGCCTACCGTGAAGAGCCGGTCTTCTTGTAATTCCGGTTGGAGCCAGACGCAAGTCGCCAGCAAGGTAACTGACTAAACGCCCTATGAATGGTTCATATTTTGCAGTAGTTTTTAATTGTATTGAACGTTTCCCGGCCTAATTTTATTCTTCCGCTGCCTCGCCGGGAGAAGGGATCCGGATCCGCCACAGTTCCCCAACAATGGCTACAAGAGATATGAAACAACATGGAACAGATGCGTGTATGCAGTGCAACACAATGCTACAGATAACAGACAATATACACGGCATCACAGAACAGCAAGAATAAGCACATATCCATGCAAAATCTCAACGTTGTAACAAGATCACATCCGTAACTCAAATCTTCTGTGCAACAATTACTACAAACAGGGTCCGAGCAACGCAGATCTCACACCTGCTAAGTCAATTACAAACAACTACTCAAGGACCGTAACACAGAAAAGCAACAGTCGGGAGCTACAACTCGACCAGTACTATACTACCCCTCTAACTCAACAGAGAGCTCTAAACAAAACACAAGGCAGGGTCTGAACACTTACCCCAACAAGCTAGGACGGAATGCTAACAGACTACAGAAGGGAGATGTCTTCGTGCACCTCACCAGCTTCAAGCAAACGTCCGAAAGTAATATCCAAACGAAGCGTCTCAGCAAGAGGAGTCCAACGCTACCACTCTTACTTAAATCGGAGCTGTCTACCGTCGGCAATCGAAGAAGATAATATTCGGTGAACAGTAGCTAGGGTATCGCGACAGAGATCGACAATCGGCAAATATTCTAAGTATCGGGAAATAACACAAAGCAACGAAGACCAAGTTCTCTTATATACTCAAATCTGTCCAAGACCACTGAACAGATCTCATCGACAACTTAAATCTCAAAGATGATATTCCCGCTCGCATCTAGATCTTGCAACAGATCTCATCCTCTCATCCTCTCGGCCTTGACCTGTTGGCAATTCAAACATCGTGCTACAAATACAGAGATGTCATTCCTCATACCTTCCCACCAGTAGTGAGACTTCAAGGCATGATACAGCTTCTTCTCGCCCGGATGCACACTATAACGACTACAATGGGCCTCGTTCAAGATGGTTTCCTTCAGATCAATCAATTTCGGAACAACCAATCTACCTCGAAATCTCAAGCATCAATCAGAAGCAACCGAGAAGTATTCCGACTGATCATTCTGGGCCTTAATCTTCAACTCATGAATATACGGGTCAGTCCTCTGTGCTGCTCTAATGTCTGCAACAACTTGTGGTTCAACCTGACAAGAAAAAACCATGAAATACCGATCCTCTGGCTGAAAACGCCATCTAGAAGTCCCCAAACTCATGGACTTTGGATATACTCATTAACGTCAACATCATAGGCTGGGCTTTCCTACTCAAAGCATCTGCCACTAAGTTCATCCGCCCAGGCTGATACTGAATCTCACAGTCAAAATCTTTGAGAAACTCCATCCAACGACGTTGCCTCATATTCAGATATGACTGGGTGAAGATATACTTCAAACTCTTGTGGTCTGTGTACACCACAAACTGCTCACCATACAGGTAATGACGCTAAATATTCAAGGCAAAAACAATGGCGGCCAACTCTAGATTAACGGGGTATCTTGTCTCATGGGGCTTCAACTGTCGAGACGCATAAGCTATCACATGCCCGTTCTGCATCAATACACAACCCAGACCATTTACAGAAGCATCGGAACAAATAACAAAACCTCCAGAACCCGAAGGCAAAGCCAACACAGGAGCAGTAGTCAACTTCTCTTTGAGCAATTGGAAACTCGACTCATAGTCATCTGTCCATAGAAATATCCTATCCTTCTGGGTCAACTGCATCATCGGCTTAGCTATTGCAGAAAAATCCTCAATAAAACGTCTGTAGTAGCCAGCCGACCCAAGAAACTATGAATCTCAGAAACGTTCCTAGGTCACTCCCAATTAAGAACTGCTTCGACCCTACTAGGATCCACCGAAATACCTTCTGCAGATATGACATGACCCAAAAAGATCACCTTATCCATCCAGAATTCACACTTGCTGAACTTTGCGTAGAGCTGTGAGTCTCTTAGTTTCTGCAACACCAACCTCAAATGTTCCTTATGCTCTCTGAAATTTCTCGAAACACCAAGATATCATCTATGAAGACAATCACGAAATGATCAATGGACTCATTAAAGACGCGATTCATCAAATACATGAAGACAGCAGGAGCATTTTTCAATCCGAACGGCATCACAAGAAACTCAAATGCCCATATCTAGTCCTGAAAGCCGTCTTCTCCACATCAGCGTCTCTAATCCATAATTGATGATAACCAGATCGCAGATCAATCTTGGAGTATACTGTCGATCCCTGCAGATTATCGATTCTCGGCAAGGATACTTATTCTTCACTGTCACTTTATTCAGCTGCCGAAAATCAACGTACATCCTCAAAGATCCATCCTTCTTCTTCACAAACAAAATCGGAGCTCCCCAAGGCGACATACTCGGTCTAATGAACCCCTTCTCTAAAATATTACGCAACTGATCCTTGAGTTCCTTCAACTCAGCTGGAGCCAATCGATACAGAGCTCTCGAAATCGGGGTTGTCTCTGGCACCAACTCTATGCTAAAGTCAATCTCTCGTCTCGGTGGGAATCCAGGAATCTCATCCGGAAATACATCAGAGAACTCTCGAGCAAACGGAACATCACTCAACTCTATCCACGATTCTCGGGAAACATCCAAGGCATAGATAATAAACCCAGAGTTCTCTAGAGACAACAGGCTAAACATCTCCATGGCAGACACTAGTGGGATCTTCAATCACGAATCAGCACTGTATAAATCCCACATTTCCCCAACTTGAGGTCTAAACCTCACCACACCATGGAAACAATCTACCGTCGCTCTATAGTTGGACATCACGTCCATACCCAAGATACAATCAAAATCTCTAATCTCCAAAGCAATCAGGTTAGTCACCAACACATTCTCATCAAATCTAATCACACAGTCCAAAACCACTTCTCGGGACATCAACCACACACCAGCAGGAGTAGATACAGACACAACATCACACAGTGGGGTAACACTCAACCCACACTCATGCATAAACAAATCAGATATAAAAGAGTGTGATGCTCCTGTATCAAACAAAACTCGTGCAGGAAAATCAAAGATAGCACAAGTACCTGCAATAACTCCTCCAGGCATATCATCAGCTTGCTTTCTCGTCAAAGAATTCACCTGAGCTTGCTACGGTCCTGGAAACTGAGGTGTATAAGATCCTCCGAACCTAGAAGGTTCTCGTGGTTGGAAACCTGATCGTTGGGACTGAGCAAAAGGTTACGGTCTCTGTGAAGAACCACCAGCTGAACCTTGCTGCGACTGATTCGAAGGATGTGCTCCCCTCTGACACACCCTAGCGAAATGTTCAGGCTGCCCACAATTATGGCAAAGACCCTGAACTCCACGACAGTGTGTAGTCATATGCCTACCTCTGCACTGACCACACGTCACTCCTCTAGAGCCACTACCACCGGAGCTAACAGAACCAGAAGAACTCGAATTCGACCGTCTCTTAAACTGCTTCCCACGAGGCTTGAACCTCTGGAGATTAGACTGCTGCGACATCTGAGGAGGCTGAAATGGTTGCGTCACCTCTAGCACAGGTTGAAAGATGCATCCAGCTATCAGCTGAACCTGATTATGCGCTTCCAACATACTCTCCTCAATGCCCACCTCTCTATCCACGGCCTCAGCATAAGTCGCAGGAGAACCAGCTAACACCATACGGAACAAATCAGACCTCAAACCCCTCAGAAACTTGTTCCTCTTTGTCCTCTCCTGGTTACCAACATGGGGAACATACGACAGAAGTGACGAAAACTGTCTGGCATACTCAGCCACCCTCATGCTCCCTTGCTTCAGATTATCGAATTCCTGCTCACGATTGTTGTATAAGGACTCACGGGTATACTCATGTCGAAAAGATGCACAGAAGCTCTCCCAAGAAATCAAAGCACCAATTTCTCTCAAAACTCGGGAAATACCCTTCCACCAGCGTTGAGCATGCTCCCTCAAATGCAAAACGGATAACTTTAATCTCCTCTCCGGAGAGTACTCCACCGTGTCAAACATCTCTTCCATATGCTCTAACCAGTCTTCTACCATCAGACCACCCTCGGCACCAGTAAACATCGAGGGATTCATCCTCTGGAACCTAACCAACACTAGATCCATCTCTCCAATCTGTCTAGTCACATCGTCTAACTCTGTCTATCTAGCACGATGACGCAAAGGTATACTCTAATGCTCAACATCCTCATCACTGCCCGGGGCTCTAGACTCCCCATCTACCTGCCTAGCGATTATACTTCTACCTCTCCTCGGCGGAATCTATCAAAACTCAAGGTAATAACCAACAGATATAACACATAGAAAGATACAAAATCACAAAAATCACAGAGTCAATCAAAATCAAAAGCACAAACTCTGTGCCTAGACTCGAGTGTGATGAAAAAGAATCGAGCTTATCATATTTTAAGCTCTGATACCAAAGTGTCAGGCCCGATGCGCTAAACCAAGGATTAACTACTCAATTAATCACAATAATGCGGAAAAATGAAATCAGGGCTAAAAATTTTCGTTTTGGGCCTAAACAAAATCAATTATTCAAAATATAAGCATACTCAAAATAAGGATTTTAACTCAAAAATCCAACAATAATCGAAACATAACCAAGTATGCATCAAATACAGATCTCCGAATACATAATCACACAGGGCATCCCCTGGTTCAATACATAGTATAATAACTGGGACTCAGAACGGGGATCTACCAGCTGACGCTCCACTCAGTCCAACTGAATTACCTAAAGATCCTACAAAGGCCAACACAGACCAAAACAGCCCAAAAACAGGGAAATAAATGAGGTCAAACCTAGAACGAAGAGCATAAATAAAGCATCAACAATATCAGACATGCAATATTTCAAACGTGCAATGCATGAGGGCTACCAAGAATCATCGGTAAGCAAAGCACAACAACTCAGCTGTGCAGAAATCATGATCCTGTGATATTAAGGTACGACGAATCAGCCGGCCATCACAGTATAGTGGTATTCAGGCACGTGGACTCAGCCGACCACCACATCAATATCCACGTTGGACCTTTCAGGCACGACGGCTCAGCCGGTCGATCACCACCCGTAAAGGAATTCAGTTCACAAGAGGATCATGATCAATATGTATGCGTGAATGCACAAGAAAATCATGATTATACCAATGCATTCACACGCACACAAATGGATAAGAGCACATAATCAGCAGTCAATACCAGCAAACAGATCACAGTAATTCAACACGGAAGAAATATTCCAAAGCTGATATCAAATCTGCTAAGTCTAACTCAATTCATACCTCCTCTAAGCTGCTAATACCTTGACAGGTCACGCAGAACACAGCTCCAACAGCCTGCTCAATCAGCTGCGGTACTAGCTCTTCAAGAACTCAACCAAAGATACCTACGAGCTCAATATGCCAAGATATCTAATAATCAGCTCACATCAAAGCTCATACAGCTTACAGCCTAAAGCCGCGTAGCCTAAAACAGCTAACTCAACTCTATAGAGAACTATCCAGCTCTAAATAGAAGATTAGATCAGTAAGAAATCACTTACCCAAAGCTGCTCAAGAACGAAAGAACCACTGGACAACAATCGCGAAGATATTGAACTCTGCAACTACTTCGTGCTCCCTCAACTCATCGATTCAAGTCTCCAAACTGGTATCAATCGAAAGCCCTAGGGAAGACGAGCTCAGCGCCACCAATATTGTCCCAAACGGCGGCATAAATCGATGGCAATCGAAAGAAATAGGGTTCGATGAACAGTAAGGGTTCGCGAAGCTCTAGGGAAGAAGATAAGAAATATCGGGTCTAAATTTCTCTAAGTGTTAATCGACACTGGTATAAATAAATCTTCCAGTCAAAGCTACAGTGAAAGTCAACTACTCAAGTCAAAGCTGATACCAGTTCTAAGATCTTAGCGCTACATCAGATCTCAGCTGTCAGGCCTCGTGCACAACTCAGAGATAAACCACGCAAAAACATAGCGGAAGCAATAAAAATTGGCTTAAAATTTTCGCTTGGCCTGACGGTTTTAAACAGATAATTTAAAGTAGCACAATACTTAAAATAATCCCAGTTTACATTACGAAATACGACAGTACAACAATTACAAGTACTAGCAACAATACAACAGCTGACAAAGATATAGCTGAACAGAAATTAAAGCACAGAGCATTCCCCGGCTGACAACACTAGTACATAATATGCTATATGCTAACTGGGACACTCTATCCACCGCCTGGGGCACCACCAGCTGGATCAAAGCCACGACCAGCTGTGAATCCTGGAAAAACTGAATAATAAATAGGCAACAACACAACAGCCCCAGAGGGACCTCGGGGTCAAACCCCAGTACGGAGAGCAACAAATACAGCAAACGGAAAACAGTAGATAAATATGCAGATGCTATGCAGGAGATCGAAGTACAACCAAAAGCTGGAAGCCGAGGGATCTCAAATCAGCAACTCAACAGCTGGATAACAACAACTCAACAGCTGGAGCGAAACAACTGAAAGACAGTAGTCACAGAATGTATACTGAATATATGGGAGCTACCCACTCGTCTCACGTATACAGCACCAGATGCAACAATAGCTCAATCTGCTGTTGCCCACTCATGAGGTTTGGGAGCTACCCACTCCACCCATAGCGGCTAACAGTCCCAGCAGTGAGATGAGGGACGGGAGTTACCCGTGCGCCTCCAGCTTTAAGGTATACGGGAGTTACCCGCTCATCCTTAAGCCCAGCATCTTGGTACACTCAGATCGAATACAAGGCATAGCTAGCAAAACAGAGCTCGACAAGAGGATATGCGTGTATGCAAATGCAACAGCTGATATTATAACACATGAACAATAATAACAGCAAAGAGCATACACATCAAGGCATATAATCTACGCTCAACCAATAGCTGTAACAAAGCTCAACATCCGTACCTTAACTTCTGAGTTACACTTAGCACACGCAGATTGCCACAATGAAAATCCTAGCAACGCAGATCCACCACCTGCTAAGCCAAATCAAGCAACCGCTCAAGGACTACAACTCAGAACTATAGCAGCTGGGAGCTACGACTCCACCAACGCTAATTATCACCACGAAAAGCTCTAACAATCTTAAAGGAAGAATCTTTACTTACCCCAAAAAGCTAGGATGGGATGCGAAATCCGACGCTTATGCTAACAAACTAGAGAAGGGAGATGTCTCTGTGATCCTCTTCCAACTCCTCCGCTGCCTACGAAAAGGGTATGAGACAATTAGCAAGAGGAGTCCAACGCTACCACTCTCGCTCTCGTCGGAGCTATCTACCGACGGCAATTGAAATGAAGAAGGTTACTGTGAACAGTAACTAGGGTATCGCAACAAGATAAGGTTCACGGGAAATATTTCTAAGTGTCGGGGAAACAATAATTGAACGCAAGGACCAAGTCCTCAATTTATAGTCACAACTGACTAACTAGGAAACAGATCCACCAACAACTTCAGCTATCACCGCTGATATCCCAACCAACAGCTGAATCTCGCCTCAGCTAAGTCCTATTGCTAAACAGCGATCAACTAAATCAAACAACGTCGCAGGAGTTACTGTAGCAACTGAACACGTCACCCGCTACTCACTGCTGAACAACAATCCAACAGCTGATCGCTCATTCAACAGCTGATCCCTCAATCAGCAGTTGAATACGCGCACAACCCAACAGCTGAATCCTAGCGTTAAATCGAAACGCTATCGTTCCAACTAATCCAAACGACGACGTACTAGCACGTAACATCTGGAAGTGATTACTCGCTGCTGATGCAACACCCGAATAGATGTCTCCACGCAACACCTGATATCTGTTGGCGCAGCGGCCGATCCGGATCTCGCT
Source organism: Dorcoceras hygrometricum (assembly GCA_001598015.1). Lineage (NCBI taxonomy): Eukaryota > Viridiplantae > Streptophyta > Magnoliopsida > Lamiales > Gesneriaceae > Dorcoceras > Dorcoceras hygrometricum. The sequence continues at coordinate 121,675 of KQ990656.1, read as the reverse complement.
CCCGGGGCGTAGCGGAAGATTTAAAATTTTTGCACCGGGAACTGTCAATACATAATTATAATAGCAATAAAACATCCATAGGGTGTTTTAGACAGGTACCTTGCTGGAGTCTTGGCGCCTGGCTCCGACCGATTTCACGAGGAAATCGGCACTTCAACGGTAGGCGGTCGTCGTTCTCCGAATCCGGTCCACGACTGAAAACTCGACTCCTTCGTCAGTCTGCACTAGAAAAAGTGAAGAATTTATCACGGACGGAATCTCCTCGTCGAGGAGTTCGGAACAAGTCCAACCACGACGGCAACGGACGGCGGCGGGCGGGCCGTGAGGGAGAAGGGAGGGAGAGGGGCGGCTAGTGCTCTAGGGTTTGGAGTGTAGAGTTGTTGTGTATGTAACCCTAGCCTAGCATATATATATATATAGACATGTGATGGGCTTGGACCAGCCCAATGGGTCTGGGGCGGGCCCAGGTCCATATGAACATTCGGTTCAAGTCTATCACCGTGGCTTCATCATAATCCCGATCGACGATCAGATCGGACCGATCTACACAGTTTACAAAACTGAGTATTATGATGCGAAAACAATTTTTCAGACCACCTAGTCCGAAATTGCAGTTTAGCCCCTCCAATTTTCAAGGATAGTCAAACTAGCCCAAACTTTGGGGAAATTGCATTTTGACCCCTGTTGACTTTTAGGAAGTCGCACTTCCATCCTTCCTCATCCTATGCTCAACAAATTGAGCTCAGTTTCCGTGCGGGAATCGTGAGACCAGTACTTGTGTGACCCTCAATGGTTCAGAGATACAGCTAGCCGTGGGCCCACAACATGTGTGACTTCGAAACTACATTTTCGGACTAGCCCATCGGATCATGGTAAAGCGCCTAGCAACATCGCCCCATGATCCCCTAGGTATCACTGATAGTGCCTGCAAGAACCAGTTGGTCATGGTTAGCGTACAGTACGGTCCTTTCAACACCTATATCCCGATCAAATCAACGACCATTGGTAAATCGAGAGTCGCTAGAGATCCAATAACCATGCATACATCTCGGAGATCAAGTAGTGACATCGCGTGTGTTACTAGGTAAACCCATTTACCTAAAACACAGACCTCACCCAATCCTGCCACCTAATGACCCCAAGTGAGTCGGTAAACGGGTCAAAGTGAGACACCTATCATGTAGAGTCTCAATGACGTTTCGAGTAGTGAGGGCTAATCTGTACAACCAAGACCTCGGACTTATCCACTCGACAAATGGTAACCACTTGGAAAGTCCGAATGGGGGTAGTTCGATAGATCACCAGGTCACTATCCATCTGCATGCTTAGAACATCACAATATTCCCTACCAATGAAATATGGTACTTCACATCGCAGATGCTAGTATCAAGCTCGGGAGGCCTTATCCTCATTTTGACGGCCCAATCGACTAGGAACGTGTTTAGAATACACAGTGACTATTAGATGTGTTTCATGATAGCCATCATATCCACTATCACATCTAACATACACTATGGTGCATTCTAGGTCTTTATCCAACACAATTGTTAACATTATAAAACAACGAAGATAAAGAATGCCATAAAAGAATACGAATTTCATAAATAAAGATCGTTTTACAAAGAGTCAATGAGAACCCATACGCCACAAGTTGGATAGTTGGGCATCTACTCTAATAATATCTTCACGCAGCTGGATTCAACACTTAAACAATTTCGACGGCTACTCCAAGCACATCGACTCACAGCTGGTTAAATACAGATTCTCCCAGACCCAAAATGATACAAAATATACGGGTCTCACATCAGCGCTAACCCAGATCTGACTTCTCTACGCTATACTAGCGCGCGATCATTAAACAAAGTCGCTTAGGAGTCCCGCTCAAACAAATAGGTCTTGCGACATAGGCCCGCTCGCGAACATCCTGATCTGGTCAAATATGAAATCTATGAACCATACCGGTCTTCTCCAAACTCACAAACAGGAACAGTTCACACAGTACCGTTGACCAACACCTGACTTCCCCAAGTTGACGCGCACATCTGTTCATACCCGCTGAACAGATTTCACTCAACCAACGTCAAATCTGGTATGCGCTAAACGACGTCACATCTAGTATTCGCTAAACAACGTTGCATCAATACATTTCCACTAGCGCCAACACAATTAACCCAAAAGAAATCGCATCGCCTCCCGCTCAGGGCAACCCTCTCATACGCACGTAGGCCAGATCTGGACACCCAGATCTCACTCAAATCTGAAGACAACGAATCGGTCTGCTCAAACCGATCCTCACAGCACCTCTAATTCATTCGCGCGGGATATTCTCCAAATCTGATATCTTCCTGAACCAAACGCAATGCGATACCAAATTAGATCATTCTCGAATACAATCTACCCAAAATCGCTTACGCAAATCTGATCTATTCCAAGCCACCAGATAGCGATCAACAACTCACATATGATCTGTTCTACATCAAATCTGAATATCATCAATCAGATTAACCAAATCCTTCAAATCTGAAAACCCGATGGTTAACGTCTCCCTTGGTTAATCCCTATCCTGATCTGATTAACCGATTAATCACCCATTAACAAATTCCTAGCCCTTACAACAACTACCCACTCCTAAAGAGAAATATGGGTATAATTGATCCAGAGTTGGTAAGAGAAACAATGCAAGAGCTATCTGGATTGGCTTTGAGGCTAATAGGTCGTCCAGAGTTTCATAAACCTTATCCAGAAATTATATATCACAACAACTCATATCCAACGGGTTATAAAGTCCATATTTTAGCTAATTCTCCTATGAAAATGGACAATCAACAGTAGAGCATATTGCTAGATTCACAATAAAGTGATGGATTCTAGCAAATATAGCTTTGCAAGTTTAAAGCTCAGGTTATTCCCTAATTCATTGACTGCTACAACATTTATATGGTATACTTTGTTGCTGAACAACACTATTTTGACTTGGAAAGATAGTTTCACACTCAATTCTATCGCATTGAACCCGAAGTGTGTATAGTTGACTTGTCTAGAATTAACCAAAAGAAAGGGGAATCAGTTGATATGTTTGTTTATAGATTCGATAAGATGAAAGGCAGATGCAAAGTGTTCTTACCAGAAGGAATTTTGTCAAAATGGTACAGAAATTATTGGATTTTGAGTTGAGGAAGAAATTTCAAGGGATGAAGTTTAGAGACTTTTTGAGTTATGTTCAAGTGGCTGAATATGATGAGTTGTTAAAAGAAGAATCATACAAGAAGAAGACAATAATATGCTCAATTATCAGGAGGTCGAAGAAGTTGCTTTGGCAAAACGTAGGACCAATGGTTTGATGAATATTCCTCATACTCAAGAAAAAGCGAGCGGAATTAGAAAAGAAAAACAATACACTTTCTATTAAACACATGCGGTACACTTTTGATGTCTCCAATACAGATGAAACATTTGTTTATTTGGTAAAAGAAAATGTGGATCTGCGTAGCAGATCAATATGGATTTTGATGAACACAAAACTTGTTCTTATGATTCTAACGATTTAATTGAATGCGCAGGTCTAAGATAAAGCAGATGAGATTGTGCAAGTCTAAGCTGGAATAGTAGGGAACGTCCAAACCGATCCAGCAAACGACATCCAAGCTGACCCAGTTCTGAGCAAGAGCAGCTTAGTAAATCAGATCAGGGCCGAGCTGAGAGCTGAAGAACTCTACAGTATAAGAAAAGCCGAGCTCAGCTATGAAGTGCAGATCAGGTAGCGTAGATGGAGCTTCGAGTTAGATCAGTTCAGATTAGCTCAGAGCAGAATCAGTTCAGATCAGCTTAGAGCAGTTCAGATAAGAACAGTACTGAAACGAACCAAACTCTAGAATTTTTTTTTAAAACATGTGCGGAATACTTAAACTTAAAGTGTGACTCGTTCCCTTTTAAAATATTTCTCATCCATACTCCAAACATAGATAAAGGAAAGGAATATTTTAAAAACGTTAAAACATCCATACTGTATAAAAAACAACTGAGTAAAATACTGAAAGTAAACAAGTTTAAAACCAACATCCAACACTGTATCATCTCAAAAACACATCGCTGCGGTCAAGGGTACTGCTGCAACAGGCGCTCAGATGTCCTCACCGCCAGTCGGTGTAAACTCAGCATCATCATCACCTGCACCATTTAAACCTAGTGAGCCTAGAGGCTCAGCATGCTCTATCGTATACCATAACAAGGTACATACTAATAAAATCGCATGCAAGCACATACTTGTAATAAAATAACGTTAAAACACGAATGCGTGCATGATCTTAAAACATTGCTTCATACATTTCATATCATAACATATCATATAGCATATAAGGCATGACATAACGTAACATGAAAAACATATGAGTCGTATCCTGAAGTGTGACCATAGTCGATTGATCAATCTATAAACCAACGTACGTGGCGGTGTGGTTCACCCGACCTCGAGCCAGGATCCCTATATGTTACACCTATATGTTGCCACTTCACCACGATATCGACACGTGGATCCATAAGCTGTCACTTCACCATGATATCACACATGGATCCATAAGCTCATAAGTCGCTACTTCACCATGATATCACACATGGATCCATAAGCTCATCATACATTCATCATAAGTTGTCACAAATCATTCAATCCCTCGGGTTTTGTCTTTTAAAAGAACATTCCTTTAACATTAATGAAACATTCATGATGCATGCATTTCGTAAACTTATACAAGTTTAAAAGCTTAGCCCGTTAATGTATAATTATTCTTTCCTTTAAAACCTTTACGTACATAGCATACTACATATATAATTAATTATACACATACGGGATTCTACATTTTTCTACTTTGATCAAGGAATGTTTCAGGAGTCTGGCCTACTAATTCTAGACTAAACATCACTCTTAACTCAGACGATGAAACGAATGTTCACCCATTTTTACAATTTTTGCTTATTTTCCTTAAATTTTGACTTTATAAATCAATGATAAATTTTGACTAAGTAAAATCAATTTTGACTCCTTAAAATCAATTTTGGCTTATTAAACTCGATTTTTAATTTTAAAATCAATTTAAATCAATTTTGACCCCAATTTTGACTAAAAGATCGATTTTGACCAATTTAAAATCCAAATCAATTTTGACTTCATTAAAAATCAAAAGAGTCTAATTTTGACTAAATACTTAAAAATAAACATAACTTTAATTATTTTAAAAGTTTGACTCTATTTTAAAACATCTGACTATTTTCTTTAAAATTGGAAATCTGACTTAAAATTAAAAATAACCGGTCCGTAATTAAAATAACTCGGACCAACTTTAAAATATTTTGACTCGAGACTCGACTAATCGACCCGATCCAACCAAACCAACCAAACCGATTCAATTGAACCGAACCAACCACCAAAAACCCTACTCCCATGCAATGTTCACCTCGACGCCGTCGCGACCAGCCGCCACAAACACACGTCGACCTCCCTGCTCCGGCTACCCTGGCCGGAGCCCCGTCGGCTGGACCACCCCCAGGTCCATTCGGTCCCATAGGAACCAACCACGGCCCCAACCGTGCACCATACCTCATGAACGACGCACCTGAATCGGGCAGCCCACTCACGGCGTGTGATATCGTGCGGCCGCACGTCAAGTCTCGATCCAGCCATGATCTAGCCAACTTATCATCACCTATGGACCACCATGAACCTCCTAGAACCCACACTCATCGATATAGCCATGAGCCATGACCCCTGGAACTTTCACAACCCGAAACAACCATGAGTAAAGTCGAGAAACGTGAAAGCACTTTCGTGTCATGCATGGAACTTTCACAACCCGAAACAACATGAGTAAAGTCGAGAAACGTGAAAGCACTTTCGTGTCATGCATGAAAATTGAACAAGGAAACGTAGATCTGGATAAAACACATTCAATTCACACCAATTTTCATGAAAAACAGTCTAATATAGTTTAAATGGTGAGAAAGAAGTTGCGATCACATGCCTGGTTTGGTTGGAGTAGAGTTTTGCGAGTTACCGACGTTGTAGACGCGAGATCGGGGCACCACCGGATTTAGATCTCCAAGCTTCACCAAGAGTGGAGGAAATTTGAATTTTTGTGTTGGAGGGGAAGGGGAGGATGGCTGGTTGATGTTTAGGGCGGCTAGGTTTGATTAAAATTTGTTTTTAGAAATAATACAATGTGACATAATTGACCCCTATGATTAATTAAGTAAAGGAAGTGGAAAATGACATGCTAGCCCCTCTTTTTAGTTAAAAATATAATTAAAACTTTATCTAGGCAATGAAAAGGGTTTGAATTTCGAAATTGAAGCCTTCTCCAAATTTAAAACACCTTAAAATTCAATATACCAGCCCGTATAGGCGAAAAAGGGTTCCCCTCCAAAATAATCATAAAAACTCAAATTTTCAGAAATTGTTGCTTAAAATAAAATAATTTCATTCTTAAAAATCCCATAACATAAAATCTCAAATTATTTTCATTCCGATCGGCCCTAATCTCGTCCACGCGTCTGTAACTCAAGCAGGCTGAAAAATAATACATGCATACAATGCAACATAAAATCATAAATAAATAATATAAAATGACATTTAATCATCTAAAAATATTTTCCCCCTAGTCATGCACTCATTTCTACGTAGTCAGGAATTCCTAGGCGTTACAAGTACACAATCAGCTCAGAGAAGCAGTTCAGAATCAGCTCAGAGCATAACAAAACAGAAACAGTTCAGAGCATAACAATGAAGAAACGAAATGTCTTAGAGCTAAAAGAGGAAGAATAGATCAGATGAGAAGCGATCAACTTAGATTATAACAGATCAGATTAGAATCAGCTTAGAGAAGAAACAGTTCGGGGATCAGAAGCAATTTCGATCATATTAGAAGCACGGAAAGAATCAGATCAGCCTAGAGCTTACAAGAGTAGCTCAAGGCTTAGAACAGATCAGATCGAGAGATCAGCTCAGATAAGAAGCTCAGATAGAATCCACTGAAGAGTATATCAGACCAGAGCAGCATTAGGTCGATCAGCTTAGAGCAGATTATAGCAGGTAAGAACAAGAACAGCTGAGAGAAGAAGCGCAGAAACAGCTCAAGAGCATAAAGACTCATATTAGAACAACTTAGAACAGATCAACTTAGAGAAGCTTAGAGAAGGGAACAACAGATCAAAACGAAGCTTCGACCAGACACGAAGGATATCAACTCAAACAAATTAGTTTGTACAATATTTTTCAGAACACAAGAAGACAAACTAATTTGTCTGATCGAGACAGATCTCACATGTTCAAAGTCAACAAAGCCTGCAAACATATTAAATGACGAAGGACACAAGGTACAAGAATTCAGAAACTTTACAGAAGATTTTCAATGGCTAGGAATTGTGTCCAATGGATATATAAGATCAGAGGCTATATATTGTTAGGGCCGAAAATAGGAGATAAATACAAAGCGAGCGCTTCTACTGATAAATAAAAATTTTGCCTGCTATTATGAGGTGCAATACCTCGGGTTCTTGAACATAAAACAGAGAGCACCGGAGACAGATCTGGTATGTAATAAAAACATGCGGAAAACACCAGAAATGAATCCTAATAGTTTAAAACGATGCAAACAGATTTCTGTTAGAAATCTGTTTAACTGTGCGTGTGTGTTAACTGTGTATGCATGCGTGCTAATAATTAAAGTGCATATGCGGAATAAATAACAGAATACAATACACTGCTATTTGTTTATGGAAGTTCGGACATCAATGTCCTACGTCTCTCCTTCTTCCTTCTTCAGGAAGGTTCCACTAGAATATTTGATCTACACCTCATGTATAGACCCGATCCCGCAACCAGCAGCTGCGAGAACTCCTAGAATCCACCAGTCCTCGGCTGTCACTCACTTGTTTTATGCCTATGTGAGAAAAGCTACAGACACAGAGTTTAACGTCTTCGTGCTTGGATGAGATCTGATTTTTGTTTGTGATTCACTCGCTAAACAATTTCGCACATCTCTCAAAATATGCGAGTGAATCTGTGTGTGTGAGAATTTACAGTGTATCGCTCAACTCTCAAATGATAAATCTCACACACTGGGAAAATGCTTCTACAAAAGCTGATGAAGACTCAGCAGTCGACACTGTTAATAAGCTCCTCTCTAAATGATGGTCGACTGCTTCATCTTCCTGTTTTTCTTCCCTCTGTTTTTGCACTGTACTTCAATTGATCTATCAAAAAAAAAAACTTCTTCAACAGAGAACTTCTGTATAAATAGCTTCTCTCCAAAGTTATAGCTGTTAGAGTAGATTCAAATCCCTTCTGCGCTTGTTACGGCTAAATCGTCGTCTTCCCAAATGTGTGCAATGCTCCTCTGTATATTGTAATATTTCCCAGAATAGTACAAATCTTGTCCCCTTGATTTAAGGCATTTGCACGACTCAATCTCAGCCATTGATTCTTTCCATTTTGAGCGTTGATTGCGTCCCAACAGCTGAATGCTGCTCCAACAAATTGTTCAACAGTTGTTCGCTCAGCTGTTGTCTTTTCTTCGTCACAACACTTCGCGCAACAGCTGGTTCACCTTCATTGCAACAGCTGATTCATTAACTTCCAGCAGCTGGTACATCAACTTCCAGCAGCTGGTTCATTTACATTGACACGCAGCAGCTGGTGTAACTTTGTTTTAGCGCTACGGCTGATTCTCCCTGACGCGCAACAGCTGGTTTCTCTGTTAGTGATCAACGACTGATTACATGATCCACTGTAGCTTGCGACTGATCCACTGTAACTTGCGACTGATTCTGCGAATCACTGTAGCCATCGTATGAATGCATATCAACAACTGGTTTACTCACGTCTGGATTGCTTTACGTCTTTGCGCTACGTCTGGTTAAACTTTGTCTTTGAATAACCCTTCACACGGTATCTGTCATCAGCAATCATCACTGTTCGATCTTCATCAACAACCTCTCTTCTTTGTTTTCTGCATCTTCAACAGATATGCTGACGTCACGATTGCTGATCCATCTTGTTGTCTGCTGATATTGCTGACGTCATAGTTGCTGAACACAGCTTCCTCCAACAGATATGCTGATGTCACGGTTGCTCATTTAGCTTCTTCAACAGCAACCTCAACTACTGTTCTTCACGTTCACTTTGAAGCAGGCTTTTCGTCAGATCTCTTCGGCGTTTCTTCAACACATTCTTCCAATACAGATCCATCATATATATATCAAGAGCTGACCCAGCTCTGAGCAAGAACAGCTCAGGTACAAAGTGCAGATCGGTTAAGCATAGATGGAGCTTTGAGTTAGAGCAGTTCAGAACAGCTCAGAGCAGAATCGATTCAGATCAGCTTAGAGAAGTTCAAATAAGAATAGTATAGAATCAGCTCAGAGAAACAATTCAGAATCAGCTCAGAGCATAACAAAACAGAAACAGCTCAAAGCAAAACAAAGAAGAAACAAAACGACTTAGAGTTGAAAGAGGAAGAAAAGAGCAGAACAGATAAGATGAGAAGCAATCAGCTTAGAACAGATTACAACAGATCAGATTAGAATCAGCTTGAGAAGGAACAATTCAGGGATAAGAAGCAGTTCCGATCAGATTAGAAGCGCAGAAAGAATCAAATCCGCTTAGAGCTTACAAGAGCATCTCAGAGCTTAGAACAGATCAGATCGGTAGATCAGCTTAGAGTATATAAAAACAGAGCAACACTGGGTCGATCAGCTTAGAGCAGATTAGAGCATATAAGAACAAGAGCAGCTTAGAGAAGAAGCATAGAACAGCTCAAGAGCAGAGAGACTCATATTAGAACAGCTTAGAGCAGATAAGTTCAGAGCAGATTAGAGAAGAGCCAACATATCAGAACGAAACTTTGACCAGACCTGAAGGATATCAGCTAAGACAAATTAGTGTGTACAACAATACTAATACTAGAATACAGACTAATTTGTCTGATCGAGACAGAGCTCACATGTTCAAAGTCAAAAAATCCCGCAAACACATTAAATGACGAAGGATACAAGGTACAACAATGTCAGAAACTTTACAAAAGTTTTTTCCACGGCTATGAACTTGTGTCCAACGGATATATCAGATCAGAGGCTATATATATCCAGAATTGAATTGGAGTGCGACGAAAAACCAAAATAAAAATAGTCGAAAGCTGGTACACTCAGGTGGCAGCTGGCGTACAAGCTGAGAGCTAGTGCCCAGTTATGAGTTGGTGCACAGTCGAGAGATTAAACACATAATCACTATAGTCGACTGCACAACTCGGGAAGAAGATGAAGATAGCATCTTAGGAAGAAGCACTTCCCAGTGTGTGAGATTTAATATTAGAGAGAGTGAGCTTATACTTTAAATCTCACACACACACATTCACTCACATATTGAGATATGAGAGAAACAATTTAGAGTGAATGTAAAAACCAAAATCAATTCAAATGTAGTCTTTGAACAGAGACGTTAAACATGTTCTTAGTGATGCAGCTCACACAGCTCGTGGCTGGTGTGTAGTATGGTGTGCTAGGAGTTCTCACAGTTGCTGCTGTTGGGATTGGGTTATTAGAGAAGTTGTAATAATCAAAGTCTTCTAGTGAAACCTTCCAACAATGAAAGAAGGGGAGATGTAGGAGATTCAGCTCCGAACTTCCAGAAACAAATTCGGGTGTTTTCATTATAGTTTTCTGCATACATACACTTGCATCGCATATTTTAAATCATTAGTTTTAAATTTTTCAGAGAGTAGTTCGAGTTGTTTCCGCATGATTTTTTATCATACGCGATCTACTTCTCGATGCTAAAAATCTTTCAAAAAACAGAGCTAGTGCAGCTCATGTTTTCCTTCATTCAGATCGCGCAGTTCTACTCTGTGTTGATTCAGCTTAGGCACGATCTGTTCAGATCGCGCACGATTTGTTCAGCATGCAGAGCTGGTCAGCCTCTCCTCAGCACATGTCTGAATTTTTGATCCATGAATTGGTGCCCGGGCTGTGTGCGAGCTCCCAGGTACCAGTTTTTTGACACCCTTCAATTGGTATAAGAGCAAGTAGTTCTTTAAAGAGCATTTGAAATTGAAAATTTTTCTAAAGGTTTTAAAAATGTTCTTAGCTCTGATAGTATTATCAAAACTGTTTTTATCTGACAGAAGCTAATCTATGCTACAAAATTGTTTTAAAGTTTTTTAAACTCATTTTATAAAGAAGGAGGAGTAATTATTATTGAATTGCAGAGAAATTTTTCAAAATAAAAGTGCAGCAAAATCTGTTCTGACGACCTAACATAGATTGCGTGAGATTTGTGTGGATGCCAAGATCTCTAGTTTTTGTTTTGCCAAATTAGAGAAAAATGGAAAAGATTATGTAAATTCAATCTTTAATTATTTTCTAATTTGAAAAGTTGAGTATTTTCAGTAGCATATGATCAGTTTTTAAAAATTCATATCATGCATCCTGTTTACTGCAAAATGTCATCCCTTCCAAAATGTTTTTTTTTCAAAACTGAAAAACACCGTGCTGTGTTAAGGGGGATATTTAATTTTAAATATTAAGTGGGATGTAAGATTTTGGACCATTTTTGATTCACAAAAAAGGGGGAGAAATATTTCAAATCTGTTTTTACGTACTTTTACTTTATCCAAGTTTTGTGTTAATCAAAACGGGGGAGATTGTTGGATCTGCGTAGCAGATCAAATCAGGACTTTGATGAACACAAACTTGTTCTTATGATTCTAACGATTTAATTGAGTACGCAGGTCTAAGCTGAAGCAGATCAGATTGCACAAGTCTAAGCTGGAATAGTAGGGAACGCCCATCTGATACAGCAGACGACATCCAAGCTGACCAAGCTCTGAGCAAGAATAGCTCAGGTAAGAAGAGCTGAGCTCAGGTACGAAGTGTAGATCGGTTTAGCATAGATGGAGCTTCGAGTTAGAGCAGTTCAGATCAGCTCAGAGCAGAATCGATTCAGATCAGCATAGAGCAGTTCAGATAAGTACAGTACATAATTAGTTCAGAATCAGCTCAGAGCATAACAAAATAGAAACATCTCAGAGCAAAACAATGAAGAAACGAAACGACTTAAAGTTGAAAGAGCAGAACAAATAAGATGAGAAGCGATCAACTTAGAATAGCTTACAACAGATCAGATTATAATCAGCTTAGAGAAGAAACAGTTCAGGGATCAGAAGCAGTTTCGATCAGATTAGAACCACAGAAAAAATCAAATCAGCTTAGAGCTTATAAGATCAGCTCAGAGCTTAGAACAGATCAGATCGGTCGATCAGCTTAGAGTATATAAAAACAGAGCAACACTGGGTCGATCAGCTTAGAGCATATTAGAGCATATAAGAACAAGAGCAGCTTAGAGAAGAAGCATAGAAACAGATCAAGAGCAGAAAGACTCAGATTAGAACAGCTTAGAGCAGATCAGCTCAGAGCAGATTAGAGAAGAGCCAACATATCAGAACGAAACTTCCACCAGACCTGAAGGATATCAGCTCAGACGAATTAGTTTGTGCAATATTTTTTAGAATACTAGAGGACAGAATAATTTGTCTGATTGAGATAGAGCTCACATGTTCAAAGTCAAAAAATCCTGCAAACGCATTAAATGACAAAGGACACAAGGTACAACAATTCTAGAAAATTTACAAAAGATTTTTCAACGGCTAGGAACTTGTATCTAATGGATATATCAGATCAGAGGCTATATATATCGAGAGCTGAATTGGAGTGCGACAAAAAACCAAAATAAAAACAGTCGAAAGCTGGTACACTCAGGTGGCAGCTGGCGTACAAGCTGAGAGCTAGTGCCCAGTTATGAACTGGTGCACAGTCGAGAGATTAAACACATAATCACTATAGTCGACTGCACAACTCGGGAAGAAGATGAAGATAGCAGCTTAGGAAGAAGCACTTCCCAGTGTGTGAGATTTAATATTTGAGAGAGTGAGCTTACACTGTAACACATTCACTCACATATTGAGAGATGAGAGAAACAATTTAGAGTGAATGTGAAAACCAAAATCAATTCAAATGTAGTCTTTGAAAAGAGACGTTAAACATGTTCTTAGTGATGCAGCTGACACAGCTTGTGGCTGGTGTGTAGTATGGTGTGCTAGGAGTTCTCACAGTCGCGGCTGTTGTGATCGTTTTATTGTAGAAGTTGTAATAATCAAATTCTTTCAGTAAAACCTTCCAACAATTGAAGAAGGTGAGAAGTAGGAGATTCAGCTCCGAACTTCCAGAAACAAATTCGGGTGTTTTCATTACAGTTTTCTGTATACATACACTTGCATCGCATATTTTAAATCATCAGTTTTTCAAATTTTTAGATAGTAATTCGAGTTGTTCCTGCATGATTTTTTATCATACACGATCTACTTCTCGATGCTAAAAAAAATCTTTCAAAAAGCAGAGCTATTGCAGTCATGTTTTCCTTCGTTCAGATCGCGCAGCTCTGCTACGTGCTGATCAGCTTAGGCGCGATCTATTCAGATCACGTGCGATTTGTTCAGCACACAGAGTTGGTTAGCCTCTCCTCACTCCGTGTTTTTTTTAAACCTTTTTAAAAGCACGTGTCTGAATTTTTGATCCATGAATTGGTGCCCGGACTGTGTGGGAGCTCCCAGGTACCAGTTTTCTGACACCCTTCAATTGGTATCAGAGCAGGTAGTTTTTGAAAGAGCATTTTAAATTGAAAATTGTTTCTAAAGGTTTTAAAATCATTCTCAACTCTGATAGTTTTATCAAAACTGTTTTTATCTGGCAGAAGCTAATCTATGCTACAAAATTGTTTTAAAGTTTTTAAAACTCATTTTATAAAGATAGGAGTAGTAATGATTATTGAATTGCAGAGAAATTGTTTGAAAGAAAAGTGCAGCAATATCTGTTCTGATGATCAAACACGGATTGCACGAGATTTGTGTGGATGCCAAGATCTCTAGTTTTGGTTTTGCCAAATAGAGAAAAATGGAAAATATTATGTAAATTCAATCTTTTTAATTATTTTCTAATATGAAAAGTTGAGTGTTTTTAGTAGCATATGATCGGTTTTAAAAATTCATATCATGCATCCTGTTTACTGCAAAATGTCATCCCTTCCGAAATGTTTTTTTTTTCAAAACTGAAAAACCCCGTGCTGTGTTAAGGGGAAGATTTAATTTTAAATATTAAGTGAAGACAAGATTTTGGACCCTTTTTTATTCCCACCAAAAGGGGGAGAAATATTTCAATCTGTTTTTACGTACTTTTACTTTATCCAAGTTTTGTGTTAATCAAAATGTGGGAGATTGTTGGATCTGCGTAGCAGATCAAATATGGACTTTGATGAACACAAACTTGTTCTTATGATTCTAACGATTTAATGGAGTACGCAGGTCTAAGCTGAAGCAAATCAGATTGCATCAGTCTAAGCTGGAACAGTAGGGGATGCCCATCTGATACATCAGACGACATCCAAGCTGATTCTCTCGTACCTATGCTCTCTTCCAATGACTTGTCTTCCTCTTCTTCACACCGTGATCCTTGGCTTTTGAATAAGAGGTCGGATCGGGGTCATGTTGGATACAGGAATTGAGCTTTTCCCTTCCTTTGTCTTGAACTGGACTTTTCCGAAAAGGCGCTTTTCACTATATGCTGGTTCACCCAGCTCTGAGCAAGAACAGCTCAGGTACAAAGTGCAGATCAGTTTAGCATAGATGGAGCTTCGAGTTAGAGAAGTTCAGAACAACTCAGAGCAGAATCTATTCAGATTAGCTTAGAGCAGTTTAGATAATAATAGTATAGAATCAGCTCAGAGAAACAGTTCAAAATCAGCTCAGAGCATAACAAAACAGAAACAGCTCAGAGCAAAACAATGAAGAAACAAAACGACTTAGAGTTGAAAGAGGAAGAAAAGAGCAGAACAGATAAGATAAGAAGCGATCAGCTTAGAACAGCTTACAACATATCAGCTTAGAATCAGCTTGAGAAGAAACAGTTCAGGGATCAGAAGCAGTTTCGATCAGATTAGAAGCGCAAAAAGAATCAAATCAGCTTAGAGCTTACAAGAGCAGCTCAGAGCTTAGAAGAGATCAGATCGGGAGATCAGCTTAGAGTATATAAAAACAAAGCAACACTGGATCGATCAGCTTAGAGCAGATTAGAGCATATAAGAACAAGAGCAGCCTAGAGAAGAAGCATAGAAACAGCTCAAGAGCAGAATGACTCAGATTAGAACAGCTTAGAGCAGATTAGAGAAGAGCCAACATATCAGAACAAAACTTTGACCAGACTTGAAGGATATCAGCTCAGACGAATTAGTTTGTACAATATTTTTTTAGAATACAGACTAATTTGTCTGATCGAGACAGAGCTCACATGTTCAAAGTCAAAAAATCCTGCAAACGCATTAAATGATTAAGGATACAAGGTACAACAATGTCAGAAAACTTTACAAAAGATTTTTCAACGGCTAGGAACTTGTGTCCAACGGATATATCGGATAAGAGGCTATATATATATATCGAGAGATGAATTGGAGTGCGACGAAAAACCAAAATAAAAACAGTCGAAAGCTGGTACACTCAGGTGGCAGCTGGCGTACAAGCTGAGAGCTAGCGCCTAGGTATGAGCTGGTGCACAGTCGAGAGATTAAACACATAATCACTATAGTTGACTGCACAACTCAAGAAGAATATGAAGATCGCAGCTTAGGAAGAAGCACTTCCTATTGTGTGAGATTTAATATTTGAGAGAGTGAGCTTACACTGTAAATCTCACACACACAAATTCACTCACATATTGAGAGATGAGAGAAAAAAATTAGAGTGAATGTGAAAACCAAAATAAATTCAAATGTAGTCTTTGAACAGAGACGTTAAACATGTTCTTAGTGATGCAGCTGACACAGCTTGTGGCTGGTGTGTAGTACGGTGTGCTAGGAGTTTTCACAATTGCGGCTGTTGGGATCGGGTTATTGTAGAAGTTATAATAATCAAAGTCTTCCAGTAAAACCTTCCAACAATGGAAGAAAGGGAGAAGTGGGAGATTCAACTCCGAACTTCGAAAAACAAATTTGGGTGTTTTCATTACAGTTTTCTATATACATACACTTGCATCGCATATTTTAAATCATCTGTTTTCAATTTTTCAGAGAGTAGTTCGAGTTGTTTCGCATGATTTTTTATCATACACGATCTACTTCTCGATGCTAAAAATCTTTCAAAAAGCAGAGCTATTGCAGCTCATGTTTTCCTTCGTTTAGATCGCGCAGCTCTGCTCCGTGCTGATTCAGCTTAGGCGCGATCTTTTCAGATCACGCGCTATTTGTTCAGCACGCAGAGCTGGTCAGCCTCTCCCCACTCCGTGTTGTTTTTAAAACCCTTTTTAAAAGCACGAGTCTGAATTTTTGATCCATGAATTGGTGCCCGAATAGTGTGAGAGCTCTCAGGTACCAGTTTTTGGACCCTTTAGAAAAGTTCATCACTTTTCCACCAGATCATCGAGTACCATCCAAGTAAGAACGAATGGGCGTGACTATTGTAAGTATCATGACTCATATAATCATGCTACAATGTTTTGTTGGCCATTTAAGAATATTTTTTAGGAAATGATCAACAAAGGAGTATTGAAATTCCCTAAAAAAATTCTATGGCTGTGGATACAGATCATTTTCCTCCAGTGATATCTATAAACATGAATACTATAGATTTAAGAGAGTTTCTGAATGACAAGCAAGAGAGCGATGGTTGAAAGGAAAGTTAAAACATGTTGGATTCCAAAACGACATATGTATGAATCCGTTAGAAACTCTGATAATTCAAGAATAAACCCATTTCAATAAAGATATCCCATAAACATTTTCTCTTTCCCCAAATTATTTCCCCAAACCCTTGTATACCAATTTTAAAATTTCAATTGCCTCTATAATTCTTCTGTTCGTGGCTGAAATTTGTAAATAGATAGAAATTTGAAAAGCCCTCTCCGTAAGCTATCATCCTATACCATTGTTTCTAAAGTTTCATTGCGAAAAGAAAATCGGCCATCGGCCATGTTTCTCGATTTATGGCCGAGACCGTCGTGTTTGCTGTTGTTCTTCCTTATGCACGATCTTTCTTTAGATTTAGGAATATTTGAGTTCATTTCCTAGACTTTAAGTTGTACGTTAAAGACTGTTTGCTGAGAGGTTGAAGTTGGGTCGAATTTATGCAATTTTGTACTAATTTGATTCAAATAACTAAAGTTTGAGTGCGGTAATGCTTCATATGAATGTGATTTTAGTTTGTATAGGGAAAATTCAGAGTGTCAGGGGGGACAATCTTATTCTGTCAAATTCAAGTTGTTTCATCGCACTGATCGACTTGTATTGATGTATTGTGCGAATATTCAGGAATTGGGTTGGTTTCATTACAACATAAGGTTGCTATTTAAAGTTTATTGTTTGGGAGTAATAGAAGTAGTATTGGATTAACTTATTTATAAAAACATACTACTACTAATAACAAGATGGTTTGGACATATTGAATATTGTCCGAGGATTAGTAAAATAACATATTGGACTACAAAATTGGTCAAGCATGAGAATATGGTGAATTCTGGAGGATAAATGTATATTTGACGATTTATAGAATTTATTGGAAAGTTTGTCTTTTGACCTCGTTTGGGTTACAATTTCAGATAATGGGACAATATAAACGAGAAATGTGTGAATGTAGACATTAATTAAGAATAATACGATTTGAGGGATTTATAATATAAAGAAGTTGGAATAGAATTTGAATTTTTGAATATTGTTGGAGGATTTATATTGAAATAAGGACATTTAAATTGATATTCAGGTTATTATCTGAAGTGGAGTATCCAAGAGTATCTTAAGGATAGAAATTACTGGTAATTGCTAGATAAGCTACGCAGAGATCATTTATTTTCACGATGTCTGACAGAGACATGTGATGGGATTGTGTATGATTTATTTGTCATTTGTTGATTTACGTTATATTATATGCTGACTTGCATGTTACCAGTTGGTATTTGATGTGCAAAATAAAATAAAAAATTTCTTTCGTCAACACACATTGTATTATAATGAGTCACATCAATGCTACGGAACATCATATTGAACCTATCTGTCTTTGATAACCGTGTGTATTCGGTTGAGATATGTATATGATATTATGATGTGTGTGTGAGGGATCAGATTTCAAGATTTGTGATTAATCGGATTTTGGGTTAGATTAGTCACGAGAATTAAGATTTTCGAATTCTGAAATTTCGGATTTGTGGTGAAATCTGATTTGAGAAAATTCAGATCTCTAGTTGGAGTTGTCCAGATTTTAGTTCGGGTTTATCGGGTGAAATCTGGTTGAGAATTGGGATCGAATTTGTTAGATTTTGATAGAAATCTGGTTCCCTGAGTGTTAGCGTGTTTTGCCGCGAGAAGTAGGTAAAACGATATCGTTTTGGTGAGATCTGGTTAGTTGAGAGTGCAGCGCTTTTGTTTTGCATTTTCAGATGTCAACGTTGGTCAACGGAACTGTAGCGGGTGATCGCTGGATTGAGAGATCTGGTTTCGTTGTATTGATCGCGGGTGATTGTTCGCGTGTAGAGATCTGGTAGCGCTAGTGTGTGACGTAAGAAGATTTCTTGTGTTGGTCAACATGTGGGAGTTGACATCTGGTGTTGAGCTTTCGAACGTTGTGGTTTGATGTGAGATCTGTTTTGAGCTAAGCGACGTCGTTCCCTTAAGTTGCTGCGTCGTCGTTTTGGAATCCTCAGCGTTTAGCGTGTTTTGTATTGCGCGAGCGAGGGATCTGGTTTGTGCTACCGTTGGAGAGACCAGATTTCACCGAAACGCTGTCGTTTTGACTTGTGAGTGAGAGTTGTTGTTAACGCTGGGATCTGGTGGTTACTAGCGTTGTTGAGAGATCTGTTTGACGCTAATTTAAGTTGCAGGAATCTATTTTTGTCGGTGTTTGACTTATGCAGTAGCGATTCAATTGAGGATTTAAATACAAGTGTTGAGTTACACTTAGAATATTTTACACCCGATATTTCTTATCCTTCTGTTCGAAACCCTCGACTTGCTACTGTTCACCGTAACTTTCCACCGTCGTTTCCAGCATCTGTTTTTGACGATCTTGGTGGCGCTGGACTCCACTAGCTTAGCTCTTTCGTTTGCTACCCATTAGATAGCCTGAGTTAGCGTCGGAGAAGAAGGGCGAAGCTGCTGAGTCTTCGTACCGTGTAGTCCGTTGGTTCTCCTGCTAGCGTGAGCTTTTGGGTGAGCATTTCTTGTTGATTGGAGCTATGTTCTAGTAGTTATTACCTGCGTAGATGTTTAGAACTTGATATTAGTTCTGGCCGTAGGTATTAGAATGTTCAGGCTTAGAATTGTGCTTGATACAAGCTGATTTTCGAGGCTTTGAAACAGATTTCAGCTTTCAGGAAGTCTCTGCCGTGGATTGTTGGGACAGGAGAAATCTAGTTGCTTGGCCGTGTGTTTGCCGTGCCTTTTTGTGAATCTGTGAGATAGAATTTGTGGAATTGAGGTACGAATTGAGCATCCCTTAATAGCTTGATGCGTGAACATGGCTATAATCCTTGCTGTGAAATCTGTTGGCATGATTATGTGATTCTACATGGAACAGTTGTTGAATTGATTGAGTTACATTCTGTTTTACGTATTGAATTGTATGCATTGTGCATTTGATATTGATTGGCATACATGCATACATCTTGAGCCTGATTGACAGATTGATTGACGACCTGATTGAGAGCCACGTTGTGACTGGCTGACTGAGTTGTCGTGCCTGAAAAGTCCAACGCTATCATCGGAGTGGTGACGACCGGATTCGAGTGTCTACCGCCGAGCTGTGATGGGTTGACGGACCCTGAAGATCACGGACCGATCATTTACACCGACTGACTTGCTGTGCGTGGTATAGAGGCTCGACAGATTTGATTGCCAGTTGACTTACTGGTCTCGCTATCCGATTCCTTCATAGCCCTCATGCATTCATAGCATTGATTTATAGCATGTTGCATGTTTAGCTGTTTTGATTAGCTCTTCGTACTGAGGCTTGACATCGTATTTTGTTTCCTGCTTTTTGTGTCTTGGGTCTGTGTTGCCCATTTGCAGGATCATCAGGTAACCAAGCTGGACCTTGATTTATTAGCATGTTGCATGTTTAGCTGTTTTGATTAGCTCTTCGTACTGAGGCTTGACATCGTATTTTGTTTCCTGCTTTTGTGTCTTGGGTCTGTGTTGCCCATTTGCAGGATCATCAGGTAACCAAGCTGGACAAAGTGGAGGTTCAGCTGGTCGATTCCCGTTCCCTTGAGTCCCAGTCTATTCTATTATGTATTGAACCGGGGGATGCCCCGTGTTTCTATGTATTGGGGATCTGTATTTGATTTGAGATTTGTTATTACCTGGTTTGTATGAGTTTGATTTAACTCGTATCTTGATTATGAATATTTTGAATGATGATTTTGAGCTCAAGGCCCAAACTATTTCGAAAATTTTTTAAGCCCTTTTTTATGCTTCCGCTATTATGAGCTTTAAGTGTGCTATTTTATTGAGTATTTAGCACGTGGCCTGACATTTTTGGTATCAGAGCTTAAACTGGGATATGCTCGATTTCCTTTGATCACACTCGAGTCTAGGCACAGAGTTTTGATTTGATTGTTGATTGACTCTGTGGCTTATGTGATTATTATCTGCCTTGATGATATCTGTTTTTAGCCTTACCTCTAGACTCGTGTAGATGCCGCCGAGGAGAGGTAGATCTAGGCGTTCCGAGGAGTCTAGGGCTCCAGATAGTGATGAGGATGTTCATCAGGTAGATGATGTGACTCGACGGATAGGTGAGATGGAACTAGTCTTAGCTCGATTTCAGCGTACGAACTCTCCGACTTTTGCTGCTACTGAGGGCGGTGCTTCGGCTGAGGCTTGGCTAGTTCAGATGGAGGAGCTATTTGATACCTTGGAGTACGCTCCGGAAAAGAGATTGAAGTTGGCAGTGCTGCAGTTGAGGGATAACGCGCAGCGCTGGTGGAGAGGTACTTCCCGGATTCTTCGCGATAGTGGGGCAGTGATTACTTGGGAGAGCTTCTGTACCGCGTTCCGACAGGAGTATACCCCTGAGTTCTACTACAGCATCCGAGAGCGCGAGTTTGACAACTTGAAGCAAGAAACGATCGCAGCGCTGGTGGAGAGGTACTTCCCCGGAGTTCTTCGCGATAGTCGGGGCAGTGATTACTTGGGAGAGCTTCTGTACCGCGTTCCGACAGGAGTATACCCCTGAGTTCTACTACAGCATCCGAGAGCGCGAGTTTGACAACTTGAAGCAAGAAACGATGAGAGTGGCGGAGTATGCGAGGCAGTTTTTTGCGCTTCTGATGTATATGCCGCACGTAGCGAACCAAGAGCGAAGGAAGAGGAACAAATTCTTGAAAGGTTTGAGACCTGATCTTTACCGGATGGTGTTGTCCGGGTCTCCGACGACCTATATTGAAGCTGTGAACAATGCGGTTGATATTGAGGAGAGTTTGATGGATTCCAAGGCTCCGGTGCAGCAGACGACTGGGCGTGCTTTTCAGCCAGTGCAGGATGTGTCGCAGTCGTTTCAGTCTCCTCAAGGATCATAGCAGTTGAGTCACCAACAGTTTCGACCTCGAGGGAAGCAATTCAAGAAGAAGGGAAACTCGAGTTCCTCTGGTTCAGTGAGCTCTGGTTCTGGCAGTGGTTCAGGCAGTGGTTCAGTCGGCGGATTTTGTGGACAGTGTGGAGGGAGGCATCCTACTTCGCAGTGTCGTGGAGTTCAGGGGACTTGCAACAACTGTGGACAGCCTGGATATTTTCGGAGAGCGTGTCCTTTGTAGAGGGGACAGACTTCGATTCCTTCACAGCAGGCTTCGGTTGGTGGTTCGTCGCAGAGACCGTAGTTTCCTGTTCCGACCCAGCGATCTCGATTTCAGCCTAGTGGACCATCTAGGTTTGGAGGACCTTCTCGACCCCAGTTTCAGATTCCCCAGCAGGCTCAGGCGAACGCTTTGACGAGAGATCAGGATGAGAAGACGCCTGGCATGGTGATTGGAGGTACATGCTTTATTTTCGATTTT
This sequence comes from Dorcoceras hygrometricum, assembly GCA_001598015.1. Classification (NCBI taxonomy): domain Eukaryota; kingdom Viridiplantae; phylum Streptophyta; class Magnoliopsida; order Lamiales; family Gesneriaceae; genus Dorcoceras; species Dorcoceras hygrometricum. The sequence continues at coordinate 99,553 of KQ990656.1, read as the reverse complement.
CCTGCGAGAGTTTTATTTGACACTGGAGCATCACATTCTTTCATATCTGAGTTGTTTGTGTTTGAGCATGGGTTGAGTTCATCCCCATTGTGTGATGTCGTGTCTGTGTCTACTCCTGCTGGTGAGAGCCTTTGGTCCCGAGAGGTAGTGATTGATTGTATGATTAGATTTGGTGAGCATGTTTTGGTCTCCAATCTGATTGTTTTGGGGATTAGAGATTTTGATTGTATCTTGGGAATGGATGTACTGTTTAGCTATAAGGCTACTGTTGATTGCTTCCATGGTGTGATGAGATTTCGCCCTGACTCGGGAGAGAAGTGGGATTTCTACGGTGCTGATTCACGCCCGAAGATTCCGCTGGTTTCCGCCATGGAGATGTTTAGCCTGCTATCGCTATGAAATGCTGGATTTATGATCTACGCGCTTGATAGTTCCCAAGAGCAGTGATTGGAGTTGAGTGATATCCCGATCGTCCGAGAGTTTCCCGACGTGTTTCCAGACGAGATTCCTGGATTCCCTCCGAGACGTGAGATCGACTTCAGTATCGAGTTGGTGCCCGGTACCGCCTCGATTTCTAGAGCTCCGTATCGGTTGGCGCCAGCAGAGTTGAAAGAACTCAAGGATCAGTTGAGAGACCTCTTGGAGAAAGGCTTCATCAGACCGAGTATGTCGCCTTGGGGAGCTCCGATTCTCTTTGTGAAGAAGAAGGATGGGTTTATGATGATGTGTGTCGACTTTCGGCAGTTGAATAAAGCGACGGTGAAGAACAAGTATCCTTTGCCGAGGATTGACGACTTGTTCGACCAGCTGTAGGGATCGGTCATGTAATCGAAGATTGATTTGTGCTCTGGTTATCACCAGTTGCGGATTAGAGACGCTGATGTGGCGAAGACAGCTTTTCGGACTCGATATGGGCATTATGAGTTTCTTGTCATGCTGTTTGGGTTGACGAATGCCCCAGCTGTGTTCATGGATTTGATGAATCGCGTCTTCAGCGAGTATATTGATCGGTTCGTGATCGTCTTCATAGATGACATCCTGGTATACTCGAGGAGCTTGAGAGAGCATAAGGAGCATCTTAGACTGGTGTTGCAGCGATTGAGAGACTTGCAGCTCTATGCCAAGTTCAGCAAGTGCGAATTTTGGCTTGATCGGATTATCTTTTTGGGTCATGTGATTTCGGCACAAGGAATTTCGGTAGATCCGAGCAAGGTCGAAGCAGTTCTTAATTGGGAGAGACCTAGGAACGCTTCCAAGATCCACAGTTTCTTGGGATTGGCGGGCTATTACAGGCGTTTTATAGAGAAGTTTTCTTTGATAGCCAGGCCGATGACGCAATTGACTCAGAAGGATAAGAGATTTGTGTGGACTGATGAGTGCGAGTACAGTTTTCAGACGTTAAAGGAGAAGCTGACTACTGCTCCTGTTTTGGCTTTACCGTCTGTATCCGGGGATTTGTGGTGTGCTCTGATGCTTCTCTCAATGGTTTAGGATGTGTTCTGATGCAAAATGGGTACGTGATTGCCAATGCGTCTCGACAGTTGAAGCCTCACGAGACGAGGTACCCTGTGCATGATTTGGAGTTGGCTGCGATAGTGTTTGCCTTGAAGATTTGGTGACATTATCTGTATGGTGAAGAATTTGTGGTGTACACCGACCACAAAAGCCTGAAATATATCTTCACGCAGTCAGATTTGAATATGAGGCAGCGACGATGGATGTAATTGCTCAAGGACTTTAACTGTGAGATTCAGTATCAGCCTGGGCGGATGAACTCAGTAGCAGATGCTTTGAGTAGGAAGACCCAGCCGGCGATGCTTTCGTTCTTGAATGCTTCGAGAGTCTATGAGCAATTGAGTACTTCTGGTTGGAGATTCCAGCCGAGTGATCAGTACTTCATGGTTTCTACAATTCAGGTTGAGCCGCAGATTTTGCATGACATCAGGGAGGCGCAGAGGACTGATCCCTATATCCATGAGTTGAGGATTAAGGCCAAGAATGGTCAATCTGATGATTTCTCTATTTCTTCGGATGGATGTCTGAGATTCCGAGGGAGATTAGTGGTTCCGCACCTGATTGATTTGAAAGAGGCCATCATGAATGAAGCGCATTATAGCCGGTACAGTGTGCATCCGGGCGAGAGGAATATGTATCATGCCTTGAAGTCTCACTACTGGTGGGCAGGTATGAAGAGCGACATCTCTGGTTTTGTTGATCGATGTCTAAATTGCCAGAAGGTCAAGGCTGAGAGGATGAGACCTGGTGGATTGCTGCAGAGTTTAGAGGTGCCCCAATGGAATTGGGAGCACATCGCCATGAATTTTGTGACTCATCTACCTCGATCGAGTAGGGGATGCGATGCGATTTGGGTTGTGATTGATAGACTTTCGAAGTCAGCCCATTTCATTCCCTATGATGTGAGGTGTTCTATGAAGAAAATGGCGAAGTTGTACATCGACCATGTGGTTAGATTGTATGGAGTTCCAGTTTCGATAGTGTCCGACAGAGATTCGAGGTTCACCTCCCGATTTTGGAAGAGTTTGCAGGCAGCGATGGGTTCGAGATTGGCTATGAGTACGGCCTATCACCGACAGATAGACGGACAGTCTGAGCGGACTATCCAGACTTTAGAAGACATGCTACGTGCAATTGTGATGGATTTCAGCGGTGGCTGGCAGGATTCGCTATCCTTGGTTGAGTTTTCGTATAACAACAGCTACCAGGTGACTATCGGAATGGCTCCGTTTGAAGCATTGTATGGTCGAAAGTGCAGATCCCCGATTTGTTGGGAAGAAGTTGGTGAGAGACAGCTTTCTACGCTGGAGTTTGTTCAGCACATGAAGGATCAGATTGATTTGATTAGGAGTAGGATGAAAGCTGCTCAAGACCGTTTCTCGAGCTACGCGAATAGAAGGCGCAGACCTTTGGAGTTTGAGGTTGGCGACCGTGTGTTTCTCAAGATTTCTCCGTTCAAGAGCGTTATGCGATTCAGATTTAAAGGCAAATTGGCTCCCAGATTCGTTGGTTCCTTTGAGATTGTTGAGCGGATTGGACAGTTGGCTTATAGATTGAGGCTGCCCGAGGAGTTAGCAGCGATGCATGATGTCTTTCATGTGTCTATGTTGAGAAAATATGAGCCAGATCCGTCCCATATTTTGAGAACCTACGAAGTTGAGCTGGATTCTGCCTTGAGCTATGTTGAATATCCAGTTGCAGATTCTGGATAGGAAGGAGAAGCAGCTGAGAAACAAGATTATTCCGTTGGTGATGGTCCAATGGAGCAAGCATGGCCGAGAAGAAGCAACCTGGGAAATGGAGTAGAAGATGAGACAAGACTGGCCTCATCTGTTTGAGCACTGATCGTGCAGGTTTTTCCAGGTAAATTGCTGGGTTTTGCTTCGAATTTGAGTAGTGTTTGTGCTGATTTGCATGTTTGATTGTTTCTGCCCTTGTTTGCCTTTGATTTCGAGGACGAAATCTCTTAAGGTGGGGAGAATGTGAGGAATCAGATTTCAAGATTTGTGATTAATCGGATTTTGGGTTAGATTAGTCACGAGAATTAAGATTTTCGAATTCTGGAATTTTGGATTTGTGGTGAAATCTGATTTGAGAAAATTCAGATCTCTAGTTGGAGTTGTCCAGATTTTAGTTCGGGTTTATCGGGTGAAATCTGGTTGAGAATTGGGATCGAATTTGTTAGATTTTGATAGAAATCTGGTTCCCTGAGTGTTAGCGTGTTTTGTCGCGAGAAGTAGGTAAAACGCTATCGTTTTGGTGAGATCTGGTTTGTTGAGAGTGCAGCGCTTTTGTTTCGCATTTTCAGATGTCAACGTTGGTCAACGAAACTGTAGCGGGTGATCGCTGGATTGAGAGATCTGGTTTCGTTGTATTGATCGTGGGTGATTGTTCGCGTGTAGAGATCTGGTAGCGCTAGTGTGTGACGTAAGCAGATTTCTTGTGTTGTCAACATGTGGGAGTTGACATCTGGTGTTGAGCTTTCGAACTTTGTGGTTTGATGTGAGATCTGTTTTGAGCTAAGCGACGTCGTTCCCTTAAGTTGCTGCGTCGTCGTTTTGGAATCCTCAGCGTTTAGCGTGTTTTGTATTGCGCGAGCGAGGGATCTGGTTTGTGCTACCGTTGGAGAGACCAGATGTCACCGAAACGCTGTCGTTTTGACTTGAGAGTGAGCGTTGTTGTTAACGCTGGGATCTGGTGGTTATTAGCGTTGTTGAGAGATCTGTTTGACGCTAATTTAAGTTGCAGGAATCTGTTTTTGTCGGTGTTTGACTTATGCAGTAGCGATTCAATTGAGGATTTAAATACAAGTGTTGAGTTACACTTAGAATATTTTACACCCGATATTTCTTATCCTTCTGTTCGAAACCCTCGACTTGCTACTGTTCACCGTAACTTTCCATCGTCGATTCTCGTCGTTTCCAGCCTCTGTTTTTGACGATCTTGATGGCGCTGGACTCCACTAGCTTAGCTCTTTCGTTTGCTACCCATTAGATAACCTGAGTTAGCGTCGGAGAAGAAGGGCGAAGCTGCTGCGTCTTCGTACCGTGTAGTCCGTTGGTTCTCCTTCTAGCGTGAGCTTTTGGGTGAGCATTTCTTGTTGATTGGAGCTATGTTCTAGTAGTTATTACCTGCGTAGATGTTTATAACTTGAGATTAGTTCTGGCCATAGGTATTAGAATGTTCAGGCTTAGAATTGTGCTTGATATAAGCTGATTTTCGAGGCTTTGAAACAGATTTCAGCTTCCAGGAAGTCTCTGCCGTGGATTGTTGGGACAGGAGAAATCTGGTTGCTTGGCCGTGTGTTTGCCGTGCCTTTTTGTGAATCTGTGAGGCAGAATTTGTGGAATTGAGGTACGAATTGAGCATCCCTTAATAGCTTGATGCGTGAACATGGCTATAATCCTTGCTGTGAAATCTGTTGGCATGATTATGTGATTCTACGTGGAATAGTTGTTGAATTGATTGAGTTACATTCTGTTTTACGTATTGTATGCATTGTGCATTTGATATTGATTGGCATACATGCATACATCTTGAGCTTGATTGGCAGATTGATTGACGACCTGATTGAGAGCCACGTTGTGACTGGCCGACTGAGTTGTCGTGCCTGAAAAGTCCAACGCTATCATCGGAGTGGTGACGATCGGATTCGAGTGTCTACCGCCGAGCTGTGATGGGTTGACGGACCCTGAAGTGTTAGAGTAGATGCCCAACTAGCCAACTTGTGGCATGTGGGTTTTATAGACTCTTGTACAAACAGTCTTTATATATGATATTCGCATTTACTTATATGGCGTTCTTTACTTTCATTATGTGTGTAATGATTTACAATTGCGTTGAGTAAAGACCTAGAATGCACTAAAGCGTATGTTAGATGTGATAGTGGATATGACGGCTATCATGAAACACATCTAATAGTTGCTGTGTATTCTGAACATGTTCCTAGTCGATTGGGCCGTCAAAATGAGGATAAGACCGCCCGAGTTCGAGACTAGTATCTGCGATGCGAAGTACCATGTTTCATTGGTAGGGAACATTGTGATGTTCTGAGCATGCAGATAGATAGTGACCTGGTGATCTATCGAACTACCCTCCTTCGGACTTTCCAAGTGGTTACCATTTGTCGAGTGGA
>KQ990656.1:51918-66620 GCA_001598015.1 Dorcoceras hygrometricum | reverse complement strand
GAGCCAGGCGCCTAGACGCCAGCAAGGTAACGCTCTAAAACATTCTATGTATGTTTTATTGCATTATATTTGTTATGTATTGAACGTTTCCGGGGCAAATTTTGAAACTTCCGCTGCGTCCCCGGGAACGGGATCCGAATCCGCCACTGCGCCAACAGTGGTATCAGAGCCAAGGCTCGGATCTATCAATACATAATTTGTGCCTTATTGCATCAAATCACAAATTTTAGAAAAAAAAAACACGGCGACACTGTAGCCGCCGCACGCAGGCACTGTAGCCGCCGCACGCCGGCACTGTAGCTGCCGCACGCTGCTCGCTCGACGGGCGCCGCCGTCCGGCGTACCCGAGGCGGCGTTGCGACGCTGTTTTTCACTCCTTGGATTTTCGGGCCTGTCCCGGATGGCCCGAGGGGTTTTCGGGCCAATATTTGATATTGGGCCATTTTGGTCGGACCAAAATTGATTTTTGGAATTTTTGAGATTTTGGGCCTAAAATTGTTTTAAGCCCAAATTGATGCAATTAAATTGACAAAATGTGATTTTATTTATAAAATATGATTTTATAATTAAAATATGATTTTGTTGGAAATTATCAAATTTGATTTGATTATTTAATTTATGTCAATTAATTGGATTGATTGCATGTTTGGGATGATCGAGAGCCGTGCCCAATGTGTTAGGTGTATGCTAGGTTTTGCGAATTTTGGTTGTAATACTGTTGATATATCATTTATAAAGTGGGCCTGGTTTATGGCCCGTTCCCAACCCTTAAAATGTATCCCAATGTGTCATGGATATTTAATTGTAAATATTAGATTTAGTGGGAGGACATTTGAAGATGGTGGCGATGACGATCAAAGATATTGAAGACCAAAGATCTGTAAAACCGGAAGCTAATGTAATAGGATTGCATTGCATATTGCATTTCACCTAGGACTGGACCTAGGTCCGTGATTGGCAACCACGGACCGCATAGCTCTCGCGATCGATCATCCCAAAGTTTTATATATGTGATATATATGTTAGTTGAATCCGCATGTTAAATTATGATTTAATTATTGTTGATACCAAATTTTCAAAAATAAAATCCCTCGTTTTAAATATGATTTAAAACTGATATCAAGATTAAAAGTTTATTCGATAAACTAAGGGAATTTAAATTTGTTTAAATTTTCCTACCTTCCATCAACAATGAGTGTACGTCAATGCTACCCGTATACATGGCCCGACTCATATTATTGAGGGGGTTATGTATGCCGGAAAGCTGTACACATCATTGACACTTGTTGTGAGTCGGTTGGAACTCCCTTTAACGTTGACTCATATTATTGGGGACGTTAAGGGGACCGTCCTTCACAACTCGACATTGATGGGTCATCTTGACACGTGATAGTAATCGGCGTCATATTATTGGGCCCTTACTGGACGTGAGGTAAATACATGGAGGTTGCACCGATTGCAATTGGACTCTACCTTTTGAGGGTCATGGTTGGCTGATATTATTCGGGACCATGATCACTTGATTGGACTCCGTGTACCCACTAAGGAAACTTGCTTTCTCGATTTCATTAGAGGGTGGTGAAATCGTTAAAAGAGTGGGAGGGTAATTCATAAAACTAAATGACCTTGTTTTATGTCTTAGCGTTTTTCATATATAGTTAGTGATGCATGTCTGTTTTTCTTTTCAGTATAAACTGGTTATAAAATGTCTTCGATCAAAAACCCACTCGCTGCTATACTGGAAAGCAACAAGTTCACTGGTCTGAACTACCAAGACTGGCTTCGAAACCTCAATATTGTATTGGCTTCGGAGAAACTTCTCTACACGTTGGAGAAGAGCCCTCCGAAGGAAGCCCCTGCCGATATCAGCCCTGAGGAGCTGACAAAGCTTAACCAATGGTGGGACGACGAGCTTAAGACTCGATGCTATGTGATGGCATCGATGTCAAACGAAATGCAACGGCGCTTTGAGAAGACGGTGTATGCTGCTGACATACACCTTCATCTTAAGGAACTGTATGGGGAGAACTCTCGACATGAGAGGTTCACCACTTTCAAGGAGCTTATGACTAGCCGCATGCGCGATGGGACTTTGGTCCGCGAGCATGGGGTTCGTATGATTGGGCTCATTGAAAAGTTGGTGGGCCTTGATATCACACTTCCACATGAGCTGTCTGTGGATTTGATTCTCCTCTCACTACCCGCTGCATTCGACCCCTTTGTGGTCAACTTCAACATGAAAAAGCTGGAAGCCACCCTCGAAGAGGTGGTGAACATGCTTGTAGTGTTTGAGGGGACCATAAAGAAGGACAAGCCCGTCCTCCTTATGGGCTCTTCTTCCTCTGCGAAGAAGGGGCCCAAACGCAAGGGTAAGAAGCGTTCTGCCCCTGCGAAGGAGGAAAAGCCCACTAAGAAGCCCAAGGAAAAGGCTTCCAAGCCAAACAAGACTGAGGATGTTTGCCACCACTGCCACAAGCCTGGGCACTGGAGGAGGAACTGCAAGGAGTACCTCGAGCAGTTGCGAACTGCAAAAGGTATGTTCTATATCAAAATAAATATGTCTCTCAATTCGACTTCTTGGGTACTTGATACCGGATGTGGATCTCATATCTGCAATGATTTGCAGGTGATGACAAGAATCCGGCGTCTTAGAGAGGGTGAGACCCACTTGAGGCTGGGCAATGGAGCAAGAGTTGCTGCAGTAGCTATAGGAGATGCTTATTTATTTCTGTCTTCGAATTTTAAGTTGTTATTGAGAAACGTTTTATTTGTTCCCGAATTAATAAAGAACATTATTTCTATTTCTATGCTTGACAGTGATAGATATTCTTGTGTTTTTGCTAATTCGATTTGTAATATATACAAGAATAAATGTTTAATTGGTATTGGGGAACGCGAAAACGATTTATACACCTTAAAATTAAAAGAAGTTCCAACTCGCGATGTGGAAACACATACAACAACGATTAAAAGGAAAAACGATAGCTTGAACCCAGCACAGGTTTGGCACGCTAGACTAGGTCATATTTCCCTAAGTAGGATGAACAAGTTAGTTAGGAGTGACATGTTTGATTTGTCAGACATTAACTCCCTACCGACTTGTGAGTCTTGTCTCAAGGGAAAGATGACTAAACAACCCTTCAAGGGCAAGCCTGAGCGTGCTCAAGGCCCATTGGATTTGATCCACACTGATGTGTGTGGCCCACTTAGCATCGGTACTAAGTACGGTCACACATACTTCATCACCTTTACCGATGATTACTCTAGGTATGGGTACTTGTACTTAATGAAGTACAAGTCTGAAACCTTTGAAAGGTTCAAAGAATTCAAGGCTGAAGTAGAAAATCAGTTGGGGAAAAGTATTAAAGCGCTTCGATCCGATCGAGGTGGTGAATACTTGAGTGATGAATTCCAAGACTATCTTAAAGAGAATGGGATTCTCTCACAATGGACCCCTCCGGCCACACCACAGCTCAATGGTGTAGCGGAGCGTCGTAATCGAACCCTGATGGACATGGTTTGATCTATGATGAGCTTCACTGAACTTTCTACCTCGTTTTGGGGCTATGCGCTCGAAACGACGGTAATGTTGTTGAACAATGTCCACACCAAGGCAGTGGATAAGACTCCATATGAGATATGGATGGGCAAGCCGCCCAAATACTCATTCATGAGGATTTGGGGATGTCGTGCTTACGTGAAGCAGATAGTGGGAGATAAGCTGGATACTAGATCCATCTTATGCTACTTCATTGGGTATCCAAAGAATTTCAATGGATACTACTTCTACTATCCCAACGAAACAAAAGTGTTTGTTTCTAGAAATGCCACCTTTATTGAAAAGGAGTTTCTACTTGATAGAAAAGGCAAGATAGTAGAACTCGAAGAAGTTCGAGAACCGACTGAAGTACCAAGTGAATCTCCTGCGCCTCAAGAGCCGGTACCAGAAATGGTCGCACCTAGGAGATCCGAAAGGGTTCCTAGGGCTCTTGATAGATATGGTTTCCTCCTTGAAGATGATCAAAATGATCAAGTTATTGGATGTGAGCCAAGAACTTTCAAGGAGGTAATTTCCGATGCTGTTTGTGGCTTGAAGCAATGCAGTCTGAGATTGACTCGATGCATGCGAACCAATTTTGGACTCTTGTTAATCCTCCCGAAGGAATTGTTCCTATTGGGTGCAAATGGATATACAAGAGAAAACTTGGGCCTGATGGTAAGGTATTGACCTACAAGGCACGACTGGTCGCGAAAGGTTACACTCAAAGGCAAGGTGTTGATTATGATGAAACCTTTTCATCAGTCACAATGTTCAAGTCAATTAGAATCCTACTTGCCATAGCCGCATGGTACGACTATGAGATATGGCAAATTGATGTGAAAACTGCGTTCCTTAATGGAAACATTAAGGAAGAGATCTATATGACGCAGCCTGAGGGTTTCACATCTGTAGGAAGTGAGCATAAGGTATGCAAACTTCAGAGATCGATCTACGGTCTCAAACAAGCATCGAGAAGTTGGAACCTGAGATTCGATGAAACAATTAAGGAATTTGGTTTCATCAAGAATCTCGAGGAGCCATGTGTGTACAAGAAGGTAGTTAAAAGCGCTGACATTCCTTGTACTTTATGTTGATGACATTCTACTCATTGGGAATGACGTAGGAATGTTGCAGTCAACTAAAGTATGGTTGTCTAGTAGATTCTCGATGAAGGACATGGGTGAAGCATCCTATATTCTTGGAATACAGATCTATCGGGATAGATTGAAAAGGATGCTCGGACTCACCCAAGCGACCTACATCGATACCATACTTAAGCGGTTCTCCATGGAAGAGTCCAAGAGAGGACACCTACCTATGTGCCACGGAGTCACTCTATCTAAGTCTATGTGTCCGAAAACTGATGAGGAGATAGAGAGTATGACACGTGTGTCATATGCCTCGGCAATAGGTAGCATTATGTATGGCATGATCTCAACTAGACCAGATGTCGCATATGTTCTGAGTGTCACGAGCCGCTACCAGGCCAACCCCGGCCAAATGCATTGGAAGGCCGTGAAAGTTATTATTAAGTACTTACGAAGGACTAAGAATATGTTCATGGTCTATGGGGGTGGTGAACTGAAATTGGAAGGCTACACTGATTCTAGCTTCCAATGTGACGTGGATGATTAGAAGTCTACATCTGGATTTGTATTCATGCTCAATGGTGGTGCTATCTCTTGGAAGAGTTCCAAGCAAGACACCATCGCGGATTCAACCACTGAGGCTGAGTACATCGCAGCATCAGCTGCTGCAAAAGAGGCGGTTTGGATAAGGAATTTCGTCCAAGAGTTAGGCGTCATCCCTGATGTAGTTGGTCCAGTCCCGGTGTACTGCGACAACACGGATGCCGTTGCGCAAGCAAAGGAATCTAGGTCTCACCAAAGATCCAAACATATACTGAGGAAATACCACATAATCCGGGATATTGTGGCTAGAGGTTACATAGCAGTTGAGAGAGTCGTCTCTGCGGACAACATTGCTGATCCACTTACGAAGCCCTTGCCAAGACCGTTGTTTGAAAAACATCACGAAACAATGGGAATGCGTCTGATGAGTAGTTGGCTATAGGGCAAGTGGGAGATTGTTAGAGTAGATGCCCAACTAGCCAACTTGTGGCGTGTGGGTTTTATTGACTCTTGTGTATAACGATCTTTATATATGAAATACGCATTTCTTTTATGGCATTCTTATTTTCATTATGATATAATGTTAACAATTGTGTTGGATAAAGACCTAGAATGCACCATAGTGTATGTTAGATGTGATAGTGGATATGATGGCTATTGGGAATGCGTCTGATGAGTAGTTGGCTATAGGGCAAGTGGGAGATTGTTAGAGTAGATGCCCAACTAGCCAACTTGTGGCGTGTGGGTTTTATTGACTCTTGTGTATTAACGATCTTTATATATGAAATACGCATTTCTTTTATGGCATTCGTTTATTTTTCATTATGATATAATGTTAACAATTGTGTTGGATAAAGACCTAGAATGCACCATAGTGTATGTTAGATGTGATAGTGGATATGATGGCTATCATGAAACACATCTAATAGTCACTATGTATTCTGAACTCGTTCCTAGTCGATTGGGCCGTCAAAATGAGGATAAGGCTGCCCGATCTCGAGACTAGCATCTGCGATTTGAAGTACCATGTTTCATCGGTAGGGAACATTGTGATGTTCTGAGCATACAGATGGATAGTGACCTGGTGATCTATCGAACTACCCTCGTTCGGACTTTCCAAGTGGTTACCATTTGTCGAGTGGATAAGTCCGAGGTCTTGATTGTACTGATTAGTCCTCACTAGTCGAAACGTCATTGAGACTCTTCATGATAGGCGCCTCACTTTGACCCATTTACCGACTCACTTGGGGTCATTAGGTGGCGGGATTGGATGAGGTCCCGATGCATGTAGGAGTCGATGCTTCGTTGTCAAGGATTCATCGCTCGCTTTTATGTATGGATATCCTATGCTATCTGAGGAGATAATAGTGTGATAAATCTCTGGCCAGAGTACTGGATGTGTTTTAGGTAAATGGGTTTGCCTAGTAACACTCGCGATGTCACTATTTGATCTCCAAGATGTATGCATAGCTATCGGATCTCTAGCGACTCTCGATTTACCAATGGTCGTTGATCTGATCGGGATATATGTGTTGAAAGGACCGTACTGTACGCTAACCATGACCAAATGGTTCTTGCAGGCACTATCAGTGATACCTAGGGGATCATGGCGCGATGTTGCTAGGCGCTTTACCATGATCCGATGGGCAAGTCCGAAATTGTGATTTCGGAGTCACAATGGTTGTGGGCCCACGGCTAGCTGTATCCCTGAACCATTGAGGGTCACACAAGTACTGGATTCACGATTTCCGCATGGAAACTGAGCTCAATGTGTTGAACATAGGAGGAGGATTTTAGGGAGTGCGACTTCCTAAAAGTCAACAGGGGTCAAATTGCGATTTCCCAAAGTTGAGGGGCTAAACTGTAATTTTGGACTAGGTGGTCTGAAAAATTGTTTCCGCATCATAATATTAAGTTTTGGAAACTGAGTCGATCGGTCCGATCTGATCGTCGATCAGAATTATGATGAAACCACGGTGATTTAAATGAACCGAATGTTCATATGGACATGGGCTTGACCCAAGTCCATTGGGCCGATTCAAGCCCATGTATGATTTAAATACTAGACTTGGTCTAGGGATAGATAACAACATAACATCACACTTGAACTCTAAACCCTAGCCATAGCCGCCCCTCCTCTCCCTACTCTCTCACGGCCGCCGACCGCCCTTGCGCCGCCCGCCGTCCGCCGCACCGCCGCCCGTCGCCGGTGCTCACGTGATTGGACTCGTTCTCATCACGTCGATGAGGAGATTCTGTTCGTGTAAAATTCGTCAGCTCTTCTAGTGCAGACTGAAAAAGGAGTCCTGTTTCCAATCGTGGACCGGATTAGGAGATCTACCGCCGCCTACCGTTGAAGTGCCAGATTCCCTGTGAATCTGGTCGGAGCCAGGCGCCTAGACGCCAGCAAGGTAACACTCTAAAACATCCTTTGTATGTTTTATTGCATTATATTTGTTATGTATTGAACGTTTCCGGGGCAAATTTTGAAACTTCCGCTGCGCCCCCGGGAATGGGATCCGGATCCGCCACTGCGCCAACAAGTGATTGATTGTCTGATTAGATTTGATGAGCATGTTTTGGTCTTCAATCTGATTGTTTTGGGGATTAGAGATTTTGATTGTATCTTGGGAATGGATGTACTGTCTAGCTATAAGGCTACTGCTGATTGCTTCCATGGTGTGGTGAGATTTTGCCCTGACTCGGGAGAGAAGTGGGATTTCTAGGGTGCTGATTCGCACCCGAAGATTCCGCTGGTTTCCGCCATGGAGATGTTTAGCCTGCTATCGCTAGAAAATGCTGGTTTTATGATCTACGTGCTTGATAGTTCCCAAGAACAGCGATTGGAGTTGAGTGATATCCCGATCGTCCGAGAGTTTCCCGACGTGTTTCCAGACGAGATTCCTGTATTCCCTCCGAGACGTGAGATCGACTTCAGCATCGAGTTGGTGCCCGGTACCGCCCCGATTTCTAGAGCTCCGTATCGGTTGGCGCCAACAGAGTTGAAAGAACTCAAGGATCAGTTGAGAGATCTCTTGGAGAAAGGCTTCATCAGACCGAGTATGTCGCCTTGTGGAGCTCCGATTCAATTTGTGAAGAAGAAGGATGGATCTATGAGGATGTGTGTCGAGTTTCGGTAGTTGAATAAAGCGACGGTGAAGAACAAGTATCCTTTGCCGAGGATTGATGACTTGTTCGACCAGCTGCAGGGATCGGTCGTGTACTCTAAGATTGATTTGCGCTCTGGTTATCACCAGTTGCGGATTAGAGACGCTGATGTGGAGAAGACAGCTTTTAGGACTCGATATGGGCATTATGAGTTTCTTGTCATGCCGTTTGGATTGACGAATGCCCCAGCTGTGTTCATGGATTTGATGAATCGCGTCTTCAGCGAGTATATTGATCGGTTCCTGATCGTTTTCGTAGATGACATCCTGGTATACTCGAGGAGCTTGAGAGTGTTGGAGAACCGTGGCGGATCCGGATCCCGTCTCCCGGCGGCGCAGCGGAAGTTTAAAATTAGCACCGGGAAACGTTCAATACAATTAAGGAAATCTACAAACATTCATAGGGTGTTCGTATATGATTACCTTGCTGGCGTCTAGGCGCCTGGCTCCGACCAGTTTCACGAGGAAACCGGCACTTCAAACTGTAGGCGGCGGTAGATCCTCCAATCAGGTCCATGACCAGATTCAATCTTCCTCCGTCAATCTGCACTAGAAGACTTGACGGATTTGCCACGGACGGAATCACCTCGAAAAGCTGATCGGAACAAGTCCGACCACCCTATGGACGGCGGCGACGCGGCGGCGCTACGAGGTGGAGAAGAGGAGGGGCGGCCGAGAGCTTTTGGTCTAGGGTTAGGTTATGAGATTGAGTTATTTCATAATGAAGCCCTAAGTCTCCTTTAATAAGACTAGTAATGAACTTGGACCGGCCCAACGGGCCCGGGTCCAAATGACGATATCCATCACTGCGACTTCGTTACAACTCCGATCGCCGATCAGATCGGATCGATCGACTCAGTTTCCAAAACTGAATATTATGATCTGAAAAACGATTTTTCAGAACCCCAGTGCAAAATGACTGTTTTGCCCCTCAACAGCGGGAAATCACGATTTGACCCCTGTTGACTTTTAGGAAGTCGAACTTCCAAAAATCCTCCTCCTATGCTCAACACATTGAGCTCAGTTTTCGTGCAGGAATCTTGAATCCAGTACTTGTGTGACCCTCAATGGTTCAGGGATACAGCTAGCCGTGGGCCCACAACCGTTGTGGCTCCGAAATCACAATTTCGGACTTGCCCAACGGATCATGGTAAAGCGCCTAGCAACATCACCCCATGATCCCCTAGGTATCACTGATAGTGCCTGCAAGAACCAGTTGGTCGTGGTTAGCGTACAGTACGGTCCTTTCAATCCATATATCCCGATCAGATCAACGACCATTGGTAAATCGAGAGTCGTTAGAGATCCGATAGCTATGCATACATCTTGGAGATCGAATAGTGACATCGCGAGTGTTACTAGGTAAACCCATTTACCTAAAACACTTCTAGTACTCTGGCCAGAGATTTATACACTATTATCCCCTCAGATAGCATAGGATATCCACGCATGTAAGCGAGCGATGAATCCTCGACAACGATGCATCGACTCCTACATGCATCGGGATCTCACCCAATCCCGCCGCCTAATGACTCCAAATGATTCGGCAAACGGATCAAAGTGAGACGCCTATCATGTAGAGTCTCAATGACGTTTCGAGTCATGAGGACTAATCAGTACAACCAAGACCTCGGACTTATCCACTCGACAAATGGTAACCACTTGGAAAGTCCGAACGAGGGTAGTTCGATAGATCACCAGGTCACTATCTATCTGCATGCTCAGAACATCACAATGTTCCCTACCAATGAAACATGGTACTTCGCATCGCAGATACTAGTCTCAAGCTCGGGCGGCCTTATCCTCATTTTGACGGCCCAATCGACTAGGAACTAATTCAGAATACACAGTGACTATTAGATGTGTTACATGATAGCCGTCATACGCACTATCACATATAACATACACTATGGTGCATTCTAGGTCTTTATCCAACACAATTGTTAACATTATATAAACATAATGAAGATAAAGAATGCCATAAACAAATGCGAATATCATATATAAAGACTGTCATATACAAGAGTCTATAAACCCACATGCCACAAGTTGGCTAGTTGGGCATCTACTCTAACAATCTCCCACTTTCCCTAAAGCCAACTACTCATCAGACGCAGTCCCATTGTTTCGCGATGTTTTTCAAACAACGGTCCTGGCAAGGGCTTCGTAAGTGGATCAGCAATGTTGTCCGCAGAGGCGACTCTCTCAACTGCTATGTCACCTCTAGCCACAATATCCCGAATTATGTGGTATTTCCTCAGTATATGTTTGGATCTTTGGTGAGACCTAGTCTCCTTTGCTTGCGCAACGGCACCCGTGTTGTCGCAGTACACCGGGACTGGACCAACTCCATCAGGAATGAAGCCCAAATCTTGGACGAATTCCTATCCAAACCGCTCCTTAGCAGCAGCTGATGCTACGATGTACTCAGCCTCAGTCTTGCGCAACGGCACCCGTGTTGTCGCAGTACACCGGGACTGGACCAACTCCATCAGGAATGAAGCCCAAATCTTGGACGAAATTCCTTATCCAAACCGCCTCCTTAGCAGCAGCTGATGCTACGATGTACTCAGCCTCAGTGGTTGAATCCGCGATGGTGTCTTTCTTGGAACTCTTCCCAGAGACAGCACCACAATTGAGCATAAATACAAATCCAGAGGTTGACTTCGAATCATCCACGTCACACTGGAAACTAGAATCAGTGTAGCCTTCCAGTTTCAGTTCACCACCCTTATAGACCATGAACATATTCTTAGTCCTTCGTAAGTACTTAAGAATATCCTTCACATCCTTCCACTGCAATTGGCCGGGGTTGGCCTGGTTGCGGCTCGTGACACTCGGAGCATATGCGACATCCGGTCTAGTCGAGATCATGCCATACATAATGCTACCTATTGCCAAGGCATATGGCACACGTGTCATACTCTCTATCTCCTCATCAGTCTTTGGACACATAGACTTATATAGAGTGACCTCGTGGCACATAGGTAGGTGTCCTCTCTTGGAATCTTCCATAGAGAACCTCTTAAGTATGGTATCGATGTAGGTGGCCTGGGTGAGTCCGAGCATCTGTTTCGATCTATCCCGATAGATCTGTATTCCAAGAATATAGGATGCTTCACCCATGTCCTTCATCGAAAATATACTAGACAACCAGACTTTAGTTGATTGCAGCATTCCTACATCATTCCCAATGAGTAGAATGTCATCAACAAAAAGTACGAGGAATGTCACAGCGCTTTTAACACCTTCTTATAAACACATGGCTCCTCGGGATTCTTGATGAAACCAAATTCCTTAATTGTTTCATCGAATCTCAGGTTCCAACTCCTCGATGCTTGTTTGAGACCGTAGATCGATCTCTAAAGTTCGCATACCTTATGCTCACTTCCTACGGATGTGAAACCTTCAGTGTGAGACCTGGAATTATTAATTTCCTTGATCATCTTCAAGGAGAAAACCATATCTCTCAGGAGCCCTAGGAACCCTTTCGGATCTCCTAGGTGCGACCATTTCTGGTACTGGCTCTGGAGGTGCAGGAGATTCACCTGGTACTTCAGTTGGTTCTCGAACCTCTTCGAGTTCTACTATTTTGCCCTTTCTATCAAGTAGAAATTCCTTTTCCATAAAGGTGGCATTCCTTGAAACAAACACTTTTGTTTCGCTAGGATAGTAGAAGTAGTATCCAATGGAATTCTTTGGATACCCAATGAAGTAGCATAAGATGGATCTCGTATCCAGCTTATCTCCCATTGTCTGCTTCACGTAAGTAGGACATCCCCAAATCCTCATGAATGAGTATTTGGGTGGTTTGCCCATCCACATCTCATATGGAGTCTTATCCACTGCCTTAGTGTGGACATTGTTCAGCAACATTACCACCGTTTCGAGCGCATAGCCCCATAACGAGGTAGGAAGTTCAGTGAAGCTCATCATAGATCGAACCATGTCCAACAAGGTCCGATTACGACGCTCCGCTATACCATTGAGCTGTGGTGTGGCCGGAGGGGTCCACTGTGCGAGAATCCCATTCTCTTTCAGATAGTCTTGAAATTCAGCACTCAAGTATTCACCACCTCGATCGGATCGAAGTGCTTTAATACTTTTGCCTAGTTGATTTTCTACTCCAGCCTTGAATTCTTTGAACCTTTCAAAGGATTCAGACTTGTGCTTCATCAAGTACAAGTACCCATACCTAGAGTGATCGTCGGTAAATGTGATGTAGTATGTGTGACCGTATTTAGTACCAATACTATACGGGCCGCACACATCAGTATGGATCAAATCCAATAGGCCTTGAGCACGCTCACCCTTGCCCTTGAAGGGTTGCTTAGTCATCTTTTCCTTGAGACAAGACTCACAAGTCGGTAGGGAGTTAATGTCTGACAGATCAAACATGTCACTCCTAACTAACTTGTTCATCCTGCTTAGAGAAATATGACCTAGCCTAGCGTGCCAAAGTTGTGCTGGGTTCAAGTTATCGTGTTTCCTTTTAATCGTTGTTGTATGTGCTTCGACATCGCGAGTTGGAACGTCTTTTAATTTTAAGGTGTATAAATCATTTTCGCGTTCCCCAATTCCAATTAAACATTCATTCTTGTAAATTTTGCAAATCGAATTATCAAACATACAAGAATATCCATCACTATCAAGCATAGAAACAGAAATAATGTTCTTTATTAGTTCGGGAACAAACAAAACGTTTCTCAACAACAACTTAAAATCAGAAGACAGAAATAAATAAACATCTCCTATAGCTACTGCAGCAACTCTTGCTCCATTGCCAAGCTCAAGTGGGTCTCACCCTCTCTAAGACGTCGGCTTCTTGTCATCACCTGCAAATCATTGCAGATATGAGATCCACATCCAAGTACCCAAGAAGTCGAATTAAGAGACATATTTATTTCGATATAGAACATACCTTTCGCAGTTCGCAACTGCTCGAGGTACTCCTTACAGTTCCTCCTCCAATTCCCAGGCTTGTGGCAGTGGTGGCAAACATCCTCAGTCTTGTTTGGCTTAGAAGCCTTTGTCTTTGGATTCTTGGTGGGATTTTCTTCCTTCGCAGGGCAGAACGTTTCTTTCCCTTGCGTCTGGGCCCCTTCTTCGCAGAGGAAGAAGAGCCCATAAGGAGGACGGGCTTGTCCTTCTTTATGGTTCCTTCGAACACTACAAGCATGTTAACCACCTCTTCAAGGGTGGCTGCCAGCTTGTTCATGTTGAAGTTGACCACAAAGGGGTCGAATGCAGCAGGCAGTGAGAGGAGAAGCACATCCACAGACAGCTCGTGTGGAAGTGTGATATCAAGGCCCGACAGCTTTTCAACGAGCCCAATCATACGAACTCCATGCTCGCGAACCAAAGTCCCATCGCGCATGAGGCTCGTCATAAGCTCCTTGACAGCCGTGAACCTCTCATATCGAGAGTTCTCCCCGTACAGTTCTTTGAGATGAAAAATTATGTCAGCAGCATACTTTGTCTTCTCAAAGCGCCGTTGCATTTTGTTAGACATCGATGCCATCACATAGCATCGAGTCTTAAGCTCATCGTCCCACCATTGCTGAAGCGTCACCAGCTCCTCAGGGCTGATATCAGCAGGGGCTTCCTTCGGAGGGCTCTTCTCTATCGTATAATGAAGTTTCTCCGAAGCCAACACAATTTTGAGGTTTTGAAGCCAGTCTTGGTAGTTCAGACCGGTGAACTTGTTGCTATCCAGTATAGCAGTGAGTGGGTTTTTGATCGAAGACATTATAAATGCAGTTATACTGAAAAGAAAACAGACAATCATCACTAACTATATAAAATAATCGCTAAGACATAAAACAAGGTCGTTTAGTTCTATGAATTACCCTCCCACTATTTTAACGATTTCACCACCCTCTAATGAAATCGAGAAAGCAAGTTTCTTTAGTGGGTACACGGAGCCCAATCAAGCGATCATGGTCCCGAATAATATCAGCCAACCACGACCCCCAAAAGGTGTTTCCGATTGCAACCGGTGCAACCTCCATGTATTCACCTCACGTCCAGTAAGGGCCCAATAATATGACGCCGTTTACTATCACGTGTCAAGATGACCCATCAATGTTGAGTCGTGAAGGACGGTCCCCAATAATATGAGCCAACGTTAAAGGGAGTTCCAACCGACTCACAACAATTGTCAATGGCGTGGACAGCTTTCCGGCATACATAACCCCCTCAATAATATGAGCCGGGCCATGTATACGGGTAGCATCGGCGTACACCCATTGTTGATGGAAGGTAGGGATGATTTAAACAAATTTAAATTCCCTTTGGTTTATCGAATAAACTTTTATCTTGATATTAGTTTTAAATCGTATTTAAAACGAGGGATTTTATTTT
>KQ990656.1:30033-40452 GCA_001598015.1 Dorcoceras hygrometricum | reverse complement strand
ATATCGAATATCGGCCCGAAAACTTCATGGGCTACCCGGGACAGCCCCAAACTAAACCTAGAAGAAAAATCAGCCGTCGCAACGAAGCCGGAGACTCGCCGGACGGCGGCCTCCGCCACATAGAGCGCGGCACAAGGCCGTGCGCTGCCGCGCCAAGCGCGGCGCACGTAGCGCCCAGCCACCGCCGTGACGTTGCGCAACCAGTGCGCAACCCGTCGCCCATCCAGCGTGCAACCATGCATGAAGAAGCATCAGCCGCCGGCCATCTTTGGCGCAACAGCTTGCACACAGCAGCGTCGCGCGGCCATCTTGCGGCCAGCGCGAAACGAAGTGCGCGCGGCTGCTGGCCACGGCCGGTCATGAAAAATATATTTTTTTTGTTTCAATCTGAAAATCGAGATTAGATACAATTATGGCAACAATTGTATTGAAGGATCCGAGCCTTGGCTCTGATACCACTGTTGGAGAACCGTGGCGGATCCGGATCCCGTCTCCCGGCGGCGCAGCGGAAGTTTACAATTAGCGCCGGGAAACGTTCAATACAATTAAGGAAATCTACAAATATTCATAGGGTGTTCGTATATGATTACCTTGCTGGCGTCTAGGCGCCTGGCTCCGACCAGTTTCACGAGGAAACCGGCACTTCAAACTGTAGGCGGCGGTAGATCCTCCAATCAGGTCCACGACCAGATTCAATCTTCCTCCGTCAATCTGCACTAGAAGACTTGACGGATTTGCCACGGATAGAATCACCTCGAAAAGCTGATCGGAACAAGTCCGACCACCCTATGGACGGCGGCGCTACGACGGAGGAGCGGCGGTCGTGAGGTGGAGAAGAGGAGGGGCGGCCGAGAGCTTTTGGTCTAGGGTTAGGTTATGAGATTGAGTTATTTCATAATGAAGCCCTAAGTCTCCTTTAATAAGACTAGTAATGAACTTGGACCGGCCCAACGGGCCCGGGTCCAAATGACGATATCCATCACTGCGACTTCGTTACAACTCCGATCGCCGATCAGATCGGACCGATCGACTCAGGTTCCAAAACTAAATATTATTATTTGAAAAACCATTTTTCAGAACCCCAGTGCAAAATGACCGTTTTGCCCCTCAACAGCGGGAAATCACGATTTGACCCCTGTTGACTTTTAGAAAGTCGAACTTCCAAAAATCCTCCTCCTATGCTCAACACATTGAGCTCAGTTTCCGTGCGGGAATCTTGAATACTCAGGTTCCAAAACTAAATATTATTATTTGAAAAACCATTTTTCAGAACCCCAGTGCAAAATAGACCGTTTTGTCCCCTCAACAGCGGGAAATCACGATTTGACCCCTGTTGACTTTTAGAAAGTCGAACTTCCAAAAATCCTCCTCCTATGCTCAACACATTGAGCTCAGTTTCCGTGCGGGAATCTTGAATCCAGTAATGGTTCAGGGATACAGCTAGCCGTGGGCTCACAACCATTGTGGCTCCGAAATCACAATTTCGGACTTGCCCAACGGATCATGGTAAAGCGCCTAGCAACATCGCCCCATGATCCCCTAGGTATCACTGATAGTGCCTGCAAGAACCAGTTGGTCGTGGTTAGCGTACAGTACGGTCCTTTCAATCCATATATCCCGATCAGATCAACGACCATTGGTAAATCAAGAGTCGTTAGAGATCCAATAGCTATGCATACATCTTGGAGATCGAATAGTGACATCGCGAGTGTTACTAGGTAAACCCATTTACCTAAAACACTTCTAGTACTCTGGCCAGAGATTTATACACTATTATCCCCTCAGATAGCATAGGATATCCACGCATGTAAGCGAGCGATGAATCCTCGACAACGATGCATCGACTCCTACATGCATCGGGATCTCACCCAATCCCGCCGCCTAATGACTCCAAATGAGTCGGCAAACGGGTCAAAGTGAGACGTCTATCATGTAGAGTCTCAATGACGTTTTGAGTCATGAGGACTAATCAGTACCACCAAGACCTCGGACTTATCCACTCGACAAATGGTAACCACTTGGAAAGTCCGAACGAGGGTAGTTCGATAGATCACCAGGTCACTATCTATCTGCATGCTCAGAACATCACAATGTTCCCTACCAATGAAACATGGTACTTCGCATCGCAGGTACTAGTCTCAAGCTCGGGCGGCCTTATCCTCATTTTGACGGCCCAATCGACTAGGAACTAATTCAGAATACACAGTGACTATTAGATGTGTTTCATGATATCCGTCATACCCACTATCACATCTAACATACACTATGGTGCATTCTAGGTCTTTATCCAACAGAATTGTTAACATTATATAAACATAATGAAGATAAATAATGCCTTAAACAATTGCGAATATCATATATAAAGACTGTCATATACAAGAGTCTATAAACCCACATGCCACAAGTTGGCTAGTTGGGCATCTACTCTAACAGAGAGAGCATAAGGAGCATCTTAGACTGGTGTTGCAGTGATTCAGAGACTCGCAGCTCTAGGCCAAGTTCAACAAGTGCAAATTTTGGCTTGATCATATTATCTTTTTGGGTCATGTGATTTCGGCAAGGAATTTCGGTAGATCCGAGCAAGGTCGAAGAAGTTCTTAACTGGGAGAGACCTAGGAACGCTTCTGAGATCCACAGTTTCTTGGGATTGGCGGGCTATTACAGGCGTTTTATAGAGAAGTTTTCTTTGATAGCCAGGTCGATGACGCAATTGACTCAGAAGGATAAGAGATTTGTGTGGACTGATGAGTGCGAGTACAGTTTTCAGACGTTAAAGGAGAAGCTAACTACTGATCCTGTTTTGGCTTTACCGTCTGGGTCCGGAGGATTTGTGGTGTGCTCCGATGCTTCTCTCAATGGTTTAGGATGTGTTCTGATGCAAAATGGGTACGTGATTGCCTATGCATCTCGACAGCAGGCGTTTTATAGAGAAGTTTTCTTTGATAGCCAGGTCGATGACGCAATTGACTCAGAAGGATAAGAGATTTGTGTGGACTGATGAGTGCGAGTACAGTTTTCAGACGTTAAAGGAGAAGCTAACTACTGATCCTGTTTTGGCTTTACCGTCTGGGTCCGGAGGATTTGTGGTGTGCTCCGATGCTTCTCTCAATGGTTTAGGATGTGTTCTGATGCAAAATGGGTACGTGATTGCCTATGCATCTCGACAGTTGAAGCCTCACGAGACGAGGTACCCTGTGCATGATTTGGAGTTGGCTGCGATAGTGTTTGCCTTGAAGATTTGGCGACATTATCTGTATGGTGAAGAATTTGTGGTGTACACCGACCAAAAAAGCCTGAAATATATCTTCACGTAGTCTAATTTGAATATGAGGCAGCGAAGATGGATGGAATTGCTCAAGGACTTTAACTGTGAGATTCAGTATCAGCCTGGGCGGATGAACTCAGTAGCAGATGCTTTTATTAGGAAGACCCAGCCGGCGATGCTTTCGTTCTTGAATGCTTCGAGAGTCTATGAGCAATTGAGTACTTCTGGTTGGAGATTCCAGCCGAGTGATCAGTACTTCATGGTTTCTACAATTCAGGTTGAGCCGCAGATTTTGCATGACATCAGGGAGGCGCAGAGGACTGATCCCTATATCCATGAGTTGAGGATTAAGGCCCAGAATGGTCAATCTGATGATTTCTCTGTTTCTTTGGATGGATGTATGAGATTCCGAGGGAGATTAGTGGTTCCGAACTTGATTGATTTGAAAGAGGCCATCATGAATGAAGCGCATTGTAGCCGGTACAGTGTGCATCCGGGCGAGAGGAAGATGTATAATGCCTTGAAGTCTCACTACTGGTGGGCAGGTATGAAGAGCGACATCTCTGGTTTTGTTGCTCGATGTCTAAATTGCCAGCAGGTCAAGGCTGAGAGGATGAGACCTGGTGGATTGCTGCAGAGTTTAGAGGTGCCCCAATGGAATTGGGAGCACATCGCCATGGATTTTGTGACTCATCTACCTCGATAGAGTAGGAGATGCGATGCGATTTGGGTTGTGATTTATAGACTTTCGAAGTCAGCCCATTTCATTCCTTATGATGTGAAGTGTTGTATGAAGAAAATGGCGAAGTTGTACATCGACCATGTGGTTAGATTGCATGTATTTCCAGTTTCGATAGTGTCCGACAGAGATCCGAGGTTCACCTCTCGATTTTTTGGAAGAGTTTGTAGGCAGCGATGGGTTCGAGATTGGCTGTGAGTACGGCCTATCACCCACAGACAGACGGACAGTCTGAGCGGACTATCCAGACTTTAGAAGACATGCTGCGTGCAATTGTGATGGATTTCAGCGGTGGCTGGCAGGATTCGCTATCCTTGGTTGAGTTTTTGTATAACAACAGCTACCAGGTGACTATCGGAATGGCTCTGTTTGAAGCATTGTATGGTCGAAAGTGCAGATCCCCGATTTGTTGGGAAGAAGTTGGTGAGAGACAGCTTTCTACGTCGGAGTTTGTTCAGCACATGAAGGATCAGATTAATTTGATTAGGAGTAGGATGAAAGCTGCTCAAGACCGTTTCTCGAGCTATGCGAATAGAAGGTGCAGACCTTTGGAGTTTGAGGTTGGAGACCGTGTGTTTCTCAAGATTTATCCATTCAAGAGCATTATTCGATTCAGATTTAAAGGCAAATTGGCTCCCAGATTCGTTGGTCCCTTTGAGATTGTTGAGCGGATTGGACAGTTGGCTTATAGATTGAGGCTGCCCGAGGAGTTAGTAGCGATGCATGATGTCTTTCATGTGTCTATGTTGAGAAAATATGAGCCAGATCCGTCCCATATTTTGAGAACCTACGAAGTTGAGCTGGATTCTGCCTTGAGCTATGTTGAATATCCAGTGCAGATTCTGGATAGGAAGAAGAAACAGCTGAGAAACAAGATTATTTCGTTGGTGATGGTCCAATGGAGCAAGCATGGCCGAGAAGAAGCAACCTGGGAAGTGGAGGAGAAGATGAGACAAGACTGGCCTCATCTGTTTGAGCACTGATCGTGCAGGTTTTTCCAGGTAAATTGCTGGGTTTTGCTTCGAATTTGAGTAGTGTTTGTGCTGATTTGCATGTTTGATTGTTTCTACCCTTGTTTGCCTTTGATTTCGAGGACGAAATCTCTTAAGGTGGGGAGAATGTGAGGAATCAGATTTCAAGATTTGTGATTAATCGGATTTTGGGTTAGATTAGTCACGAGAATTAAGATTTTCGAATTCTGGAATTTTGGATTTGTGGTGAAATTTGATTTGAGAAAATTCAGATCTCTAGTTGGAGTTGTCCAGATTTTAGTTCGAGTTTATCGGGTGAAATCTGGTTGAGAATTGGGATCGAATTTGTTAGAATTTGATAGAAATATGGTTCCCTGAGTGTTAGCGTGTTTTGTCGCGAGAAGTAGGTAAAACGCTATCGTTTTGGTGAGATCTGGTTAGTTGAGAGATCTAGCAGGTGATCGCTGGATTGAGAGATCTGGTTTCGTTGTATTGATCACGGGTGATTGTTCGCGTGTAGAGGTCCGGTAGCGCTAGTGTGTGACGTAAGCAGATTCTTGTGTTGTCAACATGTGGGAGTTGACATCTGGTGTTGAGCTTTCGAACGTTGTGGTTTGATGTGAGATCTGTTTTGAGCTAAGCGACGTCGTTCCCTTAAGTTGCTGCGTCGTCGTTTTGGAATCCTCAGCGTTTAGCGTGTTTTGTATTGCGCGAGCGAGGGATCTGGTTTGTGCTACCGTTGGAGAGACCAGATGTCATCGAAACGCTGTCGTTTTGACTTGTGAGTGAGCGTTGTTGTTAACGCTGGGATCTGGTGGTTATTACCGTTGTTGAGAGATCTGTTTGACGCTAATTTAAGTTGCAGGAATCTGTTTTTGTCGGTGTTTGACTTATGCAGTAGAGATTCAATTGAGGATTTAAATACAAGTGTTGAGTTACACTTAGAATATTTTACACCCGATATTTCTTATCCTTCTGTTCGAAACCCTCGACTTGCTACTGTTCACCGTAACTTTCCACCGTCGATTCCTGTCGTTTCCAGCCTCTGTTTTTGACGATCTTGGTGGTGCTGGACTCCACTAGCTTAGCTCTTTTGTTTGCTACCCATTAGATAACCTGAGTTAGCGTCGGAGAAGAAGGGCGAAGCTGCTGCGTCTTCGTACCGTGTAGTCCGTTGGTTCTCCTGCTAGCGTGAGGTTTTGGGTGAGCATTTCTTGTTGATTGGAGCTATGTTCTAGTAGTTATTACCTGCGTAGATGTTTAGAACTTGAGATTAGTTCTTGCCGTAGGTATTAGAATGTTCAGGCTTAGAATTGTGCTTGATATAAGCTGATTTTCGAGGCTTTGAAACAGATTTCAGCTTCCAGGAAGTCTCTGCCGTGGATTGTTGGGACAGGAGAAATCTGGTTGCTTGGCCGTGTGTTTGCCGTGCCTTTTTGTGAATCTGTGAGGTAGAATTTGTGGAATTGAGGTACGAATTGAGCAGCCCTTAGCAGCTTTATGCATTGTGCATTTGATATTGATTGGCATACATGCATACATCTTGAGCCTGATTGACAGATTGATTGACGACCTGATTGAGAGCCACGTTGTGACTGGCCGACTGAGTTGTCGTGCCTGAAAAGTCCAACGCTATCATCGGAGTGGTGACGACCGGATTCGAGTGTCTACCACCGAGCTGTGATGGGTTGACGAACCCTAAAGATCACGGACCGATGATTTCCACCGGCTGACTTGCTGTGCCTGGTATAGAGGCTCGACAGATTTTATTTCTAGTTGACTTACTGGTATCGCTATCCGATTCCTTGATAGCCCTCATGCATTCATAGCATTGATTTATAGCATGTTGCATGTTTAGCTGTTTTGATTAGCTCTTCGTACCGAGGCTTGACCTCGTATTTTGTTTTCCTGCTTTTGTTTCTTGGGTCTGTGTTGCCCATTTGCAGGATCATCAGGTAACCAAGCTGGACAGAGTGGAGGTTCAGCTGGTCGATTTCCTTTCCCTTGAGTCCCAGTCTATTCTATTATGTATTGAACCGGGGGATGCCCCGTGTTTCCATGTCTTGGGGATCTGTATTTGATTTGAGATTTATTATTACCTGGTTTGTATGAGTTTGATTTAACTCGTATCTTGATTATGAATATTTTGAATGATGATTTTGAGCTCAGGCCCAAACTATTTCGAAAAATTTTTAAGCCCGTTTTTATGCTTCCGCTATTATGAGCTTTAAGTGTGCTATTTTATTGAGTATTTAGCACGAGGCCTGACAGTGTGTCATGAGGATTTTGGATGGCATGATTTAGTACGATTTAGGTAGTTGCTGACTTCGGCATGGTTGGTTGAGGTGAACCAGTTCGAGCATATAGATTGCTATATCGATTCTTTGATTCCTGTTATTCTAAGATGTTGTACTTGTACATGCATTGCATTATTGCACTACATCCTTGCATTTTTATGTCTTACGTTGTGATTTTCTTGATGTCTCATACTCAGGTTATTGTAGTGTCTTTTGTGTGTGGACATGGCTGGTAATTCATGTAGTTCTACTTTCAGGCTCTAGAGAGGATACGTCATAAAGTACCAGAACTCTGTGAGAGTGAGCTCATCTATTTGGGTGTATATTTGAGTTGTCTCCCAAATATTAGATGTATATATTTGGAGTTGGTTTTGTAATGAGGAATGCTAGTTGTAGTATTTATTTATCAATGCCTAATCCAATCCACGACCGAGATCCCAACTCCTTTGCTGATTTGTAGTAGAAAACCAGCAAAATTTTCACGGACAATCTCCTCATGGATATGATCGCAATGATGTGCAACGGCGACAACGACAGATAACGGTGGCAGCGGCGTCATCGGCAAATGACGGCGACGGAGGTGGCACAAAGAAGTCTGCGGCCAAGAGGAGAGGAGAAGGGAAAAGAAATGATAAGAAATATTTGGTTGTTTAACTTGGTGCACTTTTAAACCTCTCTCTAGCCTTCGATTTATAAATACTTCATGAGCACAAACTAGTTTGATGGGCCCAGGGCAAGCCCAAGCCCAATCCAACCATCCCGATCGAAAATCAGATCGGATGATGTGTACAGTTACAAAACTGTAAATTATGATGAGAAAAGAAATTTTTGGACCACTAGATCTAAAATTAGCAGTTCCACTCCAGTGGCTAAATGGAAGTCATACTCCCGTAGCCAACTTTGGATCATGCTCCCGTCCCGCCTCCTACTATACTCAACACCTTGAGTTCTATATCTGTATGGAAATTGGGAAACCAGTATGTTGGATCTGTTTTACAGATCAGAATTTAAGTTTTGATTCACACAAAATCTGCTTCTATTGTACTAACGCTCTACATGACATGCGCAGCTTGCTTAGACTGGAGTAGACGTGAAGATATCCAAACTGGAACAGTGAGGGGACGCCTAAGCTGGAGTGGTCGAAGATATCTAGCTGGTACAGTGAGGGGACGCCCAAGCTGATACAACAATTTACTTCCAGAAGTGCAGGGAACACCAAGCTGGTTCACCAGCTGGAAGTAGGAGCAACACGAAGATCAAGCGCAGAGTAAGAAGAGCAGTTCAAGCACAGAATCAAGAGCAGAGTTGAAGTACAGAGGATGAAGCGCAGAATTGCTCAAGTGCAGCACACAAGGGCAGTGATTGAGTGCAAAGCCAACACAAGCTGGATCAAATCACCGTAGCAGTACAGTGTGATGAAGAAGCAACCAGCTCGAACAAGACCAGCTCGATGCAGATTAGATTGATGAACAGGCCGACAAGATGGTTAAAGTCAAACCAGCTCAAATGGCATGACAGATGCCATCAAACCCACGAGCAAGGTGATTTGAATACAATGCTATACGACAAACATTGTTTAGTATTTAAATCGACTTTCTTGTATTGTCTTCTCAGAACAGTGTTCACGTGATTAAAGTGAAGAAAAGCCTGCGATGCATTTATTGACAAAGGACGCAAAGTACAACAGTGTCAGAAGACCTTTCAACGTCTACTACTGTTGGTGAACCCGGATCCGCCCCCCGGCTAGGCAGCGGAAGAACAAACAATGAAGGCCGGGAGACGATCAATATCAAAAATCATAAACAAACTACGACATTCATAGGATGTTTAAGCGGATTACCTTTCTGGCACTTGTGCCTGGCTCCAACCGGTATTACAATAATCCGGCTCTTCTCGGTAGATTGCGGTAGATTATCGCCAATCCGGTCCACGACCAGATCCGAGACTCCTTCGTCAGGCTGCACTAGAAGTGCTGACGAGATCAACACGAACGAATACTCCTCGAAAAACCAGGCCGGAACAATTTCCGGCGAAGTTCATCGGCGGCGACGGCGGCGCGGGCGGCGGCGGCGGCGGCGTGCGTTGAGAGGAGGGAGGCGGCTGGTTTTAGGGTTAGGGTTATGCAAATATTGTGTTGAGTTAATTATGAAGTCCCTAATGTCTAATTAAATAGACTAACAATGGACTTGGACCGGCCCATCGGGCCCGGGTCCAAATGACGATATCCATTGCTGCGACTTCATCGTAACTCCGATCGTCGATCAGATCGGACCGATCGATTCAGTTTCCGAAACTGAATAATATAATCTGAAAAACCATTTTTCAGAACCCCAGTGCAAAATGACCGTTTTGCCCCTCAACAGCGGGAAACCCCGGTTTGACCCCTGTTGACTTTTAGGAAGTCGCACTTCCCGAAATCCTCTTCTCGTGCTCAACACATTGAGCTGAGTATCCGTGCGGGATTCTCGAATCCAGTACTTGTGTGACCCTCAATGGTTCAGGGATACAGCTAGCCGTGGGCCCACAACCATTGTGGCTCCGGAATTACAATTCCGGACCTGCCCAACGGATCATGGTAAAGCGTCTAGCAACATCGCCCCATGATCCCCTAGGTATCACTGATAGTGTCTGCAAAACCAGTCGGTCGTGGTTAGCGTACAGTACGGTCCTTTCAATCCATATATCCCGATCAGATCAACGACCATTGGTAAATCGAGAGTCGCTAGAGATCCGATAGCTATGCGTACATCTTGGAGATCGAATAGTGACATCACGAGTGTAACTAGGTAAACACATTTACCTAAAACACTTCTAGTACTCTGGCCAGAGATTTATACACTATTATCCCCTCAGATAGCATAGGATATCCACGCATGTCTGCGAGCGGTGAATCCTCGACAACGATGCATCGACTCCTACATGCATCGGGGTCTCACCTAATCCCAACGCCTTATGACCCCAAGTGAGTCGGCAAACGGGTCAAAGTGAGACGCCTATCATGTAGAGTCTCAATGACGTTTCGAGTCGTGAGGACTAATCAGTACAACCAAGACCTCGGACTTATCCACTCGACAAATGGTAACCACTTGGAAAGTCCGAACGAGGGTAGTTCGATAGATCACCAGGTCACTATCTATCTGCATGCTC
>KQ990656.1:7393-20726 GCA_001598015.1 Dorcoceras hygrometricum | reverse complement strand
ATTAGATGTGTTTCATGATAGCCGTCATACCCACTATCACATCTAACATACGCTTTAGTGCATTCTAGGTCTTTATTCAACGCAATTGTAAATCATTACACACATAATGAAAGTAAAGAATGCCATATAAAAGAATGCGAATATCATATATAAAGATTGTTTGTACAAGAGTCTATAAAACCCACACGCCACAAGTTGGCTAGTTGGGCATCTACTCTAACAACTACTCTGTGTCCAACGGGCAAATCCATACGCCAGGCTATAAAATAGAGCACAATCAACCGAATGAAAAGGGCTGAGAGGAGCGAAGTCGTAATAGTGTTATGCAAGTCAAAACATATACATAAAAAGAACGCACAACACTGAACCTGAGAAGACAATGAAAAACCAGCTCGCACAAGGAGCACTTCCCAGAGTGTGTGAGATTTAATTCTTGAGAGTTTACGCTTACACTGTAAATCTCACACACGATTCACTCACATATACTTTGAGAGAGCTGATTAGATAGCTGAGTGAATCGAATTAAACGACTTCCATTGTAGTATTTGGACAGAGACGTTAAACAAGTCTAGTTGTCTTTCGCACTGAGACGTTAAAGAAGTGTGTGTAGTCTTTCGCACTGAGACGTAAAAGAAGTGTCGTCTTTCTCACTGAGGCAGTAAAGAAGTGAGTTAGTCACACGCAACTTGCGGGCTGGTCTGCAGTGGTGTGGCTAGGAGTTCTTGCGGCTGCGGGTCGTAGGAGTGGGTTGCAGCGAGGATCGTTGTAATCAAAGTCTTCTAGTGGATCCTTCCCATTGCGGAAGAAGGGGAGACATAGGAGATTGAGTTCCGAACTTTCATAAACAACTCAGCGTATCTTTCTTTACTATTTTCAGTACTTGCATATTTACGCATTGGATATTACTCGAACGCATAAAACTATTTAATCGATCTTTCGAATTTAGAGTGTAGTTTGAATTTTTTCCCCATGATTTATATTCAGTACTCAATCTATATATCGGTGCATAAGTATTCAAGAACACTGAGTTATTGCAGCTCAAGATAAGTTAACCAGATCGTTCGGCTGTGTGTCGAGCTGGTTTTAGAATATCATTCACGACCTTCCAATGCATTTGGCCGGGGTTGGCTTGATATCTGCTCGTGATGCTTAGACCATCAGGCCTAGTAGATATCATACCATGCGTTATGCTACCTATTGTTGATGCATACAGCACACGTGTCATAATCTCTATCTTCCCATTAGTCTTGGGAGACATCGACTTGGATAGGGAAACCCCATGACACATAGGTATATGCCCTCTCTTGCACTCCTCATAGAGAACCTCTTAAGTATGGTATCTATGTAGGTTGCTTGGGTGACTCCCAGCATCCTCTTCGATCTATCTCTATAGATATGAATTCCTAGAATATCGGATGCTTCACCTAAGTCCTTCATCGCATACTTTCCAGAGAGCCATAATTTTTTGTTGAATGCAGTTTTTCTACGTCATTCCGAATGATTAAAATTTCATCAAGGTAAAGTATGAGGAACGTCACAACGTCCTTTATCAACTTCTTATACACACATGGTTCCTACGGGTTCTCGACAAAATTGAATTCCTTAATCGTTTCGTCAAACCTCTGGTCCCAAATTTTCGATGCCTGCTTGAGACCATAAATTTTTCTCTGAAACTTACATACTTAATGTTTAATTCCAACAGATTTGAATCCCTTAGGCTACGCCATATAGATCTCTTCCTTAATGTTCCATTAAGGAACGTAGTCTTCACATCAATTTGTCATATCTCATATTCATATCATGCAAATATGGCTATCAGTATCCTTATGGACTTGAATATAATGACTGATTAAAAAAGTTTCATCAAAGTCAACACCTTGCCTTTGAGTGTAACATTTTTCCACCAACCGCGCGTTGAAGGTCAAATACATTACCATCAGGCCCAAGTTTCCTTTTGTAGATCAATTTACATCCTATCAGAAAAATTCCTTCAGGAGGGTATACTAAGGACCAACTTGGTTTGTATGCATCTAATCTATCTTAGACTGCATGGCTTCAAGCCATAATGAAGAATCAACATCAGAAATTGCCTTTTTGAAGTTCATTGGATCGAATCCAACGTCAGGATCACCTTGATCCTATTCAAGTATGAAACTGTAATGGGCAGGAGGTCTAGGGATCCTTACAGATCTCTAGGATCGTTTCCTCAATTACTGGTTCTTCATTTGTGGGCGGTACAATACTCGATTCGGGTTGATCTCGAATTTATTCGAGTTCTATCATTTTGTCTTTTCTATCCAATAGAAATTTCTTCTTCAAGAAGATGGCTTTTTTAGAAACAAAGACATTTGTTTCCGTGGGATGATAGTATCCAATTGAGTTCTTTGGATATCCCATGAAGTAATATAATATGTATCTATTATCCAGCTTATCTTTCACTGTCTGCTTCATGTAAGTAAGACATCATGATTCTCAAGTATGAGTACCTGGGCGGTTTGCTCATCCATATCTCATATAGAGTGTTTCCACTGCCTTAGTATGGACATTGTTCAACAACAATACAGCCATTTCGAGCGCATAGTCCCAAAAAGAAGGTGGAAGCTCAGTAAAGCTCATCACATATTGAACCATGTCCATCAGGGTTCGATTACAATGCTCCAGTACACCATTAATGGTGTCTCTGGAGGAGTTAACTGGGATAGAATCCCATTCTCATTGAGATAATCCAAAAACTTTGCGCTTAAGTATTTTCCACTTCGATCAAATCTAAGAGCTTCATACTTCTTCCTAGTTATTTTTCTATTTCATTCTTGAATTCCTTGAACCTTTCAAAGGATTCAAATTTATATTTCATTAAATATTAACCCAAATCTCGAGTAGTCATCGGTAAAGGTAATGAAGTAGGTGAGCCCATACTTAGTACCGATACTGAGTGGGTTGCACAAGTCTGTGGATAAAAGCCAACAGTCCATGAGTACACTCAGACTTGCCTCTAAAAGGTGTTTAGTCATTTTCCATTTTAGACAGAACTAATAAGTAGGCAGGGAGTTTATGTCTGACATTTCAAACATCTCCTCTCCACCAACTTGTTCATCTTTCTTAGGGATATATGACCTAGCCTAGCGCATCATGGTTGTGCGGGGTTTTGATTATTGTACTTCATTTTGATTGTTGTAGTATTTGTGTCAAAATTGTACGGGCTTGTGACAGTGGTGTCAAACGTCCTCAAACTTGTATGGCTTGGAAGACTTTGCCTTGGGCTTCTGGTTGGCTGCACTCTTTTTGGCTAGGGAAGAACGCTTATTTCCTTTGCCTTTAGGCCCCTTCTGTTGGCATAGCGGCGGATCCGGATCCCGCTCCCGGGGTGCAGCGGAAGAATTTAAAATTTGAATCCGGGAACGGTCAATACACCTAAACAATAATCTAAACATTCATAGGATGTTTAGAAGGTTACCTTGCTGGCGTCTAGGCGCCTGGCTCCGACTAGTTTCATGAGGGAATTGGCACTTCAACGGTTGAACGGCTGGATCGACGCCTGATCCGGTCCACGACCAGAATCTCAAAGCCTTTGCCGATTTGCACTAGAAAACCGATGAAAATTTCGCGGACGTAATCTCCTAGCCGAGACGGTCGGAACAAATTCCGAAGGCGGCGATGGGCGGCGGACGACACGACGGCTGCGCGGCGAAGGGGAGGAGGAGAGGGGAAAAAAATATAACTGAAGGGAGATCACTAATCCAACTTGGATAATTGTTCCCAACTTTTGGTTCGGGTAAAATGAATACCCTAGGGCCCCTATTTATAGATTTTCCATGGGCTTAAACCAGGTTAATGGGCTTGGGTCGGGCCAGGCCCAGTGAACATTGGTTTCAAGTCCATCGTTGTGTCTTCATCATAATCCCGATCGACGATCAGATCGGACCAATCTACACAGTTTACAAAACTGAACATTATGATGTGAAAATAATTTTTCGGACCACCTAATCCAAAATAACAGTTAGGCCTCTATAAGATTTACGGATAGTCATACTATTCCAAGCCAATTTAGGAAATCTCATTTCCACCCCAGTTAATTTTAGGAAGTCACACTTCCATCCTTCCTCCTACTACTCAACAAATTGAGCTTAATTTCCGTACGGGAATTGAGAAACCAGTACTTGTGTGACCCTCAATGGTTCAGGGATACAGCTAGCTGTGGGCTCATAACTTTTGTGACTCCGAAAACACATTTTCGGACTTATCCATCGGATCATGGTAAAAGCGTCTAGCAACATCGCCCCATGATCCCCTAGGTATGACTGATAGTGCCTGCAAGAACCAGTCGGTCATGGTTAGCATACAGTACGGTCCTTTCAACTCAAATATCCCGATCAGATCAACGACCATTGGTAAATCGAGAGTTGCTAGAGATCAATAACCATGCATACATCTTGGAGATCAAATAGTGACATCGCATGTGTTACTAGGTAAACTCATTTACCTAAAACACATCTAGTACTCTGGCCAGATATTTGTCACACTATTATCTCCTCAGATAGCATAGGATATCCAGGCACAAGGGCGAGCGGTGAATCCTTGACAACAAAGCATCGACTCCTACATGCATCGGGAACTCACCCAACCCCGCCACCTGATGACCCCAATTGAGTCGGTAAATGGGTCAAAGTGTGAGGTTCAGGGTTCAATGAGGGCGGGGAGTGATCGTCGGTGCCAAGAGGTTGCACGGACAATGAGCGCCTCCTGGCAGGCTTCTGGAGGCGAAGGGGCACATGAATGAACCGATCCCACACCGGAATGAGAGAGATTACGAGATTGAGATGTTATAGATGTAATTGAGGTTAGTTGAGGAAGGCTTATCAGATTTAATTGGTACTACTCATACCAACAAGGTGCATCTTCTTTTCGGGAGCTCATCACTTAAGAACTCAAAAGTTAAGCGTGCTTGACTTGGGACAATTTTGGGATGGTGACCCTCTGGGAGTTTCTCAGGGTGCGAGCGAGTGAGGACAAAACACGTTGAAAAGATCATTGTTGGTACAGTGGGGGCAGTCGTTAATTCTGGGGTGTTACACAAAGTGAGGCACCTATCATGTAGAGTCTCAATGACGTTTTGAGTAATAAATACTAATCTGTACAACCAAGACCTCGGACTTAATACACTCGACAAATAATAATCATTTGGAAAATTCGAACGAGGATAGTTTGATAGATCACCAGGTCACTATCCATCTGTATGCTCAGAACATCACTATGTTTCCTACCAATGAAATGTGGTACTTTGAATCGCAGATGCTAGTCTCAAGCTCGGGCGGCCCTTATCCTCTATTGGACGGTCCAATCGACTAGGAACTAGTTTAGAATACACAGTGACTATTAGATGTGTTTCATGATAGCCATCAAATCCAATATCACATCTAACATACACTATATTGCATTCAAGGTCTTTATCCAACAATTGTAATCATAATAATGAAGATAAAGAATGCTATAAAAGAATGCAAATTTCATAAATAAAGATCGTTTTACATAGAGTCAACAAGAACCCACACGCCACAAGTTGGCTAGTTGGGCACCTACTCTAACAATCTCCCACTTGCCCTAAAGCCAACTACTCATCAAACGTCCCATTGCTTCGTGATTTTTTTCAAACAATGGTCCTGGCAAGGGCTTCGTAAGTGGATCAGCAATGTTGTCTACAGAGACGACTCTCTCAACTGCTATGTCACCTCTAGCCACAATATCCCTGATTATATGGTATTTTCTCAGTATATGTTTGGATCTTTGGTAAGACTTAGGTTCCTTTGCTTGTGCAACGGCATCCGTGTTGTCACAGTACACCGGGACTGGACCAACTCCTTCAAGAATTACGCCCAACTCTTGGACGAAATTTCTCATCCAAACCGCCTCTTTAGCAGTAGCTGATGCTGCAATGTACTCAGCCTCAGTGGTTGAATCCGCGATGTGTCTTGCTTGGAACTCTTCCAAGAGACAGCACCACCATTGAACATGAATACAAATCCAGAGATTGACTTCAAATCGTCCACATCTCATTGGAAGCTAGAATCAGTGTAGCCTTCCAGTTTCAGTTCACCACCCCCATAGACCATGAACATATTATTAGTCCTTCGTAAGTACTTATGACTATGTTTCACAGCCTTCCAATGCATTTGGCAGGGGTTGGCTTGGTAGCGGCTCGTGACACTCAGAGCATATGCGGCATCCGGTCTAATTGAGATCATACCATACATAATACTACCTATTGCCGAGGCATATGGCACACGTGTCATACTCTCTATCTCCTCATCAGTCTTCGGACACATAGACTTAGATAGAGTGACCCGTGGCACATAGGTAGGTGTCTTCTCTTGGATTCTTCCATAGAGAACCTCTTAAGTATGGTATCTATGTAGATCACTTGGGTGAGTCCGAGCATCCTTTTCGATATATCTCTACAGATCTGTATTCCCAAAATATAGGATGCTTCACCCATGTCCTTCATCGAGAATGTACTAGACAACCATACTTTAATTGACTCCAGCATTCCTACATCATTCCGAATGAGTATAATGTCATCAATATAAAGTACAAGGAATGTCACATCATTCTTAACTACCTTCTACACACATGGCTCCTCCGAAATCTTGATGAAATCAAATTCTTTAATTGTTTCATCAAATCTCAGGTTCCAACTTCTCGATGCTTTCTTGAGACCGTAGATCGATCTATGAAGTTTGCGTACTTTATGCTCACTTTCTACAGATGTAAAACCCTCAGGCTGCGTCATATAGATCTCTTCCTTAATGTTTCCATTTAGGAACACAGTTTTCACATCCATTTGTCATATCTCATAGTCGTACCATGCGGCTATAACTAGCCGGATTCTAATTGACTTGAACATTTCAACTGGTGAAAAGGTTTCATCATAGTCAACACCTTACCTTTGAGTGTAACCTTTTGCGACTAGTCGCGCCTTGTAGGTCATTACCTTACCATCAGTGTGAGGATTCAGATTTAGATTAGTGGTTAATTTTATTGTTGGGTTTAGCCACGTGCATTTTGAAGTTAGAGTTGTCGAATTCCTCCAAATATTGAATCAACCGTGCTGTAGCCAACGACTGGTAGGATTTGGAATTTGATGGTTACTGTAGCTTGCAGCTGGTGGTAATGGGGAAAAATCAGTCGTTGCGCTGGTGTTGCATCTGGCAGTCTTTGCGCTCGTGAGAGAATGACCAGTCGATGAATTGAAGAACCCGTCGTGGGAGGAAATTGTGTTGCGACTGGGTGACCAGCTGGGGAATTGAGGAACCAGTCGAGGAAGCAACGCGACGTCGTCTGGTTTAGTTGAAACGCTGCGTTTCGAGGATTGCATCTGGTACCAGTTGTGAAGAATCTACCAGCTTTCTGGATAGCCGGTAGCTTGCAGCTGGTGGTAATGGGGAAAAATCAGTCGTTGCGCTGGTGTTGCGTCTGGCAGTCTTTGCGCTCGTGAGAGAATGACCAGTCGATGAATTGAAGAACCCGTCGCGGGAGGAAATTGTGTTGCGACTGGGTGACCAGCTGGGGAATTGAAGAACCAGTCGAGGAAGCAACGCGACGTCGTCTGGTTTAGTTGAAACGCTGCGTTTCGAGGATTGCGTCTGGTACCAGTTGTGAGGAATCTACCAGCTTTCTGGATAGCTTGCGACTGGATAGCTTGCGACTGGATAGCTTGCGACTGGATAGTTGCGACTGGATTGTTGCGTCTGGTTTGTTGTAGGAAGCATGAGTGCCAGTCGTAAGATTCCTACGGTTCAAGACGACTGGATTGGTGAGCAGCAGTCGAGAGATTTGAGATGTATATATATAGAGGTGTTGATCGACACTTAGAATTATTTTGAGCCAGCCATTCCTTATCTCTTCTTTCTCAAACCCTCATAGAGCTACTGTTCACCGAGGCTTTCTTCCCTAGATTTCCGTCGTTCTCCGTCGAAGATTTGAGTGTTTTCGGTGGCGCTGGGTTCCTTGTGAACTTCTCTTTCGATTGCTACCCATTTGAAGCTGCAGAACGACCTTAGAGAAGATCGCGAAAGCTGCTGGTTTCTGGTCGTGAGTGCTGCCGTGCCCTGTTTGAATTTGTGAGGTAGAATTTGTGGATTCGAGGTACGATTGAGCAGCCCTTAGCAGCTTTGAGCGTGAACATGTCTATGTTTCAATGTTGTGAAATCCGTGACTTTGCTGCTGTGTAGTTACGTGGAACAGTTTGATGAATTGCTTGAGTTATACATTCTGTTTGCACGTATTATGAGTTGTATGCATTAAGCATTGATATTGAATGGCATTCATGCATACATCTTGAGCCTGAATTGATAGATTGATTTGATTACTTGATTGGGTGCCACGTTGTGACTGGCCGACTGTTGAGTCGTGCCCGAAAATTCCAACGCTATCGTCGGAGTGGTGACTACCGGATTCGAGTGTCTACCACCGAGCTGTGATGGGCTGACGGGCCCCGATGATCACGGACCGATGATTTCCACCGGCTGATTGGCTGTGCGTGGTATAGAGGCTTGATTTGAGTTGCCAGTTGATAGACTGGTCTAGCTATCCTATTTCTTGATAGCCCTCATGCATTCATAGCATTGATTATAGCATGTTGCATGTTTAGCTGTTTTGATAGCTCTTCGTACTGAGGCTTGACCTCGTACTTGTTTCCTGATTTTGTCTTGTTTGGGTCTGCGTTGCCCATTTGCAGGAGCTTCAGGTAACCAAGCTGGGCAGAGTGGAAGTTCAGCTGGTCGATCCCCTCGTCCCTGAGTCCCAGTTTCTATGTATGATATATATTGAGCCGGGGGATGCCCCGTGTTATCATGTATTGGGGATCTACATTTGATTTGTATTATGTTGTTACCTGTTGTGTTTGAATTTGAGTTAACTCATATTTTGAGTATTGAATATTTTGAATGTATGATTTGAAGTTCAGGCCCATTTTATTTCGAAAAATTTTTAAGCCCTGATTTTAAGCTTCCGTGTTTATGCGCTTATTTTGTGTTAATTGTTAGTAATTAGCACGGGGCCTGACAATCAGGGTATATCCATTTGTACCCAATAGGAACTATTCTTTCGGGAGGATTTACAAGAGTCCAAACTTGGTTTGAATGCATTGAGTCAATCTCATATTGCATTGCTTCAAGCCACAAATTAGAATCAACATCGAAAATTGCCACTTGAAGGTTCTTGGATCACATCCAACAGTTTGATCACTTTGATCCCCTTCAAGCAGGAAACCATATCTAGCATGAGCTCTAGGAACCCTTTCAGATCTCCTAGGTGTTTCCATATCAAGGATTGGCTTTTGAGGTGCGGGAGATTCACTTGGTACTTCAGTTGGATCTCGAACTTCTTCGAGTTCTACTATCTTGCCCTTTCTATCAAGTAGAAATTCCTTTTCCAGAAAGGTGCCATTTCTAGAAACAAATATTTTTGTTTTATTGGGATAGTAGAAACAGTATCCAATAGAATTCTTTGGATACCCAATGAAGTAGCATAAGATGGATCTATTATCCAGCTTATCTTCCACTGTCTGCTTCACATAAGCAGAACATCCCCAAATCCTCAAGTACGAGTACTTGGGTGGTTTGTCCATCCATATCTCATATGTAGTTTTATCCACTGCCTTGGTGTGGACATTGTTCAACAACATTACCGCCATTTCAAGCAGATAGCCCCAAAACGAGGTAGGAAGTTCAGTGAAGCTCATCATAGATCGAACCATGTCCATCAAGGTTCGATTACGACGCTCCGCTACACCATTTAGTTGTGGTGTGGCTGGAGGGGTCCACTGTGAGAGAATCTCATTCTCTTTAAGATAGTCTTGAAATTCGACACTCAGTTCAGTGAAGCTCATCATAGATCGAACCATGTCCATCAAGGTTCGATTACGACGCTCCGCTACACCATTTAGTTGTGGTGTGGCTGGAGGGGTCCACTGTGAGAGAATCTCATTCTCTTTAAGATAGTCTTGAAATTCGACACTCAAGTATTCACCACCTCGATTGGATCGAAGTGTTTTAATACTTTTTCCCAGTTGATTTTCTACTTCAGCCTTGAATTCTTTGAACTTTTCAAAAGATTCAGACTTGTGCTTCATTAAGTACAAGTACCCATACCTAGAGTGATCATCGGTAAAGGTGATGAAGTAGATGTGACCGGACTTAGTACCAATGCTAAGTGGGCCACACACATCAGTATGGATTAAATCCAACAGACCTTGAGCACGTTTAGGCTTGCCCGTGAAGGGCAATTTTGTCATTTTTCCCTTGAGACAGGATTCACAAGTTGATAAAGAGTTAATATCAGACATATTAAACATGTCGCTCCTAATCAACTTTTTCATCCTATTTAAGGAAATATGACGTAGCCTAGCATGCCAAAGCTGTGTCGGGTTCAGACTATCGTTTTTCCTTTTGATTGTTGTTGTATGTGTTTCCACATTATGAGTTGGAACTTCTCTCAATTTTAAGTTTTTGCGTTCCCCAATCCCAATTAAACATTCATTCTTGTAAATATTGCAAATAGAATTAGCAAAATGACAAGAATATCCATCACTATCAAGCATAGAAACGGAAATAATATTCTTTATTAATTCGGGAACAAACAAAACGTATTTCAATAACAACTTAAAATTTGAAGAAATAAATAAATTAACATCTCCAATAGATTCAGCCCCAACCCTTGATCCATTGCCAAAGCCTCAAGTGGGTCTCACCCTCCTTAAGATGCCGACTTCTTGTCATTACCTGCAAGTCCTTTCAGATATGAGAT
Source organism: Dorcoceras hygrometricum (assembly GCA_001598015.1). Lineage (NCBI taxonomy): Eukaryota > Viridiplantae > Streptophyta > Magnoliopsida > Lamiales > Gesneriaceae > Dorcoceras > Dorcoceras hygrometricum. The sequence continues at coordinate 9,926 of KQ990656.1, read as the reverse complement.
CCACATCCAGTTCAAGTACCCAAGAAGTCGAGTTAAGAGACATATTTATTTCAACGTAGAATATACCTTTTGCAGTTCGCAACTGCTCGAGATAATCCCTTTCGGCATACAATGGCGGATCCGGATCTCGTTTCCCGGGGGCACAGCGGAAATCAAAAAGTTGCCCCGAGAAATGTTCAATACATTCAAAATCAATAAACATTCATAGGGCGTTTATCGAATTGCTACCTTGCTGGCGTCTCGGCGCCTGGCTCCGACCAGTTTCACGAGGAAACCGACACTTCAAACGGTAGGCGGCGGTAGATCGTCAATCAGGTCCACGACCGGAAACAATCTTCCTCCGTCAATCTGCACTGGAAGATCTGACAGATTTTAGCACGAACGTATTCTCCTCGTCGTGGTGATCGAAAGAAGTCCGATCATGCGAAAAACCGGGCGACGACGGCGGCGATGGGCGGTCGGCGGCGGCGTGAGGTGTGTGGGAGAGGGTGGGCGGCTATGAGAGCTAGGTTGTATCTTGTGTGTGTCTCATGGTAGCCCTAGGTCTAATTAAATAAGTGATGGGCTTGAACCGGCCCAATGGACCTGGGGCGGGCCCAGTCCAATATATGAACATTCGGTTCAACGGGAAATCGCAATTTGACCCCTGTTGACTTTTAGGAAGTCGCACTCCCTAAAATCCCCTTCCTATGCTCAACACATTGAGCTCAGTTTCCGTGCGGGAATCATGAATCCAGTACTTGTGTGACCCTCAATGGTTCAGGGATACAGCTAGCCGTGGGCCCACAACCATTGTGGCTCCGAAATCACAATTTCGGACTTGCCCAACGGATCATGGTAAAGCGCCTAGCAACATCGCCCCATGATCCCCTAGGTATCACTGATAGTGCCTGCAAGAACCAGTTGGTCGTGGTTAGCGTACAGTACGGTCCTTTCAACACATATATCCCGATCAGATCAACGACCATTGGTAAATCGAGAGTCGCTAGAGATCCGATAGCTATGCATACATCTTGGAGATCGAATAGTGACATCGCGAGTGTAACTAGGAAAACCCATTTACCTAAAACACATCCAGTACTCTGGCCAGATATTTATCACACTATTGTCTCCTCAGATAACATAGGATATCCACGCATGAAAGCGAGCGGTGAATCCTCGACAACGAAGCATCGACTCCTACATGCATCGGGACCTCACCCAATCCCGCCGCCCAATGACCCCAAGTGAGTCGGCAAACGGGTCAAAGTGAGGCGCCTATCATGTAGAGTCTCAATGACGTTTCGAGTAGTGAGGACTAATCAGTATAACCAAGACCTCGGACTTATCCAATCGACAAATGGTAACCACTTGGAAAGTCTGAACGAGGGTAGTTCAATAGATCACCAGGTCACTATCCATCTGCATGCTCAGAACATCACAATGTTCCCTACCAATGAAACATGGTACTTTGCATCGCAGATGCTAGTCTCAAGCTCGGGCGGCCTTATCCTCATTTTGACGGCCCAATCGACTAGGAACGAATTCAGAATGCACAGTGACTATTAGATGTGTTTCATGATAGCCATCATATCCACTATCGCATCTAACATACACTATGGTGCATTCTAGGTCTTTATCCAACACAATTGTAAACATTATATAACATAATGAAAATAAAGAATGCCATAAATAAATGCGTATTTCATAAATAAATATTGTCATATACAAGAGTCTATAAAACCCACACGCCACAAGTTGGCTAGTTGGGCATCTACTCTAACAATCTCCCACTTGCCCTATAGCCCACTACTCATCAAACGCAGTCCCATTGTTTCACGATGTTTTTCAAACAACGGTCCTGGCAAGGGCTTCGTAAGTGGATCAGCAATATTGTCCGTAGAGGCGACTCTCTCAACTGCTATGTCACCTCTAGCCACAATATCCCGGATTATGTGGTATTTCCTCAGTATATGTTTGGATCTTTGGTGAGACCTAGGCTCCTTTTCTTGCGCAACGGCACCCATGTTGTCGCAGTACACCGGGACTGGACCAACTCCATCAGGAATGACGCCCAACTCTTGGACGAAATTCCTCATCCAAACCGCCTCCTTAGCAGCAGCTGATGTTGCGATGTACTCAGCCTCAGTGGTTGAATCCGCGATGGTGTCTTGCTTGGAACTCTTCCAAGAGACAGCACCACCATTGAGCATGAATACAAATCCAGAGGTAGACTTCGAATCATCCACGTCACATTGGAAGCTAGAATCAGTGTAGCCTTCCAATTTCAGTTCAACACCCCCATAGACCATGAACATATTCTTAGTCCTTCACAAGTACTTAAGAATATCCTTCACAGCCTTCCAATGCAATTGGCCGGGGTTGGCCTGGTAGCGGCTCGTGACACTCAGAGCATATGCGACATCCGGTCTAGTTGAGATCATGCCATACATAATACTACCTATTGCCGAGGCATATGGCACACGTGTTATACTCTCTATCTCCTCATCAGTCTTCGGACACATAGACTTAGATAGAGTGACCCCGTGGCACA
>KQ990655.1:65706-75800 GCA_001598015.1 Dorcoceras hygrometricum | reverse complement strand
AGAATACACAGCGACTATTAGATGTGTTTCATGATAGCCGTCATACCCACTATCACATCTAACATACGCTTTAGTGTAATCTAGGTCTATCTGCATGCTCAGAACATCACAAAGTTAATTGATTGATGTTTGGAATGATCGAGAGCAATGCCCAATGTGTTTAGGTGTATGCTAGGTTTTACAAATTTTGGTTGTAATATTTTTGATATCAATCTCAAAGTGGGTCTCTTTGTGGCCCGTTCCCACCCATTTAAATTGCACCCCTATTTGTCATGGCTATTTACGATGAATTTTGTGGTAGGTCTCAGTATGCTAGGTTTTACAAATTTTGGTTGTAATATTTTTGATATCAATCTCAAAGTGGGTCTCTTTGTGGCCCGTTCCCACCCATTTAAATTGCACCCCTATTTGTCATGGCTATTTACGATGAATTTTTGTGGTAGGTCTCAGTATCCCAGCTGGTCTCACTTCCATTTAAATTGCACCCCTATTTGTCATGGAAAGCCGTGCTGAAGGCTAGCTTGGTCCCCATGATCGAGATATATGGATTGAAAGGACCGTACTGTACGCTAAACACGATCAATTGGTTCTTGCAGACACTATCAGTGATACCTAGGGGATCATGGCACAATGTTGTTAGGCGCTTTACCATGATCCGATGGGCAAGTCCGAAATTATGATTTCGGAGCCGCAATGGTTGTGGGCCCACGGCTAGCTGTATCCCTGAACCATTGACGGTCACACAAGTACTGGATTCAAGATTCCCACACGGAAATTAGGCTCAATGTGTTGAGCATAGGAGGAGGATTTTTGGAAGTACGACTTCCTAAAAGTCAACAGGGGTCAAATCGTGATTTTCCACTGTTGAGGGGCAAAACTGTCATTTGGACTAGGTAATCTGAAAAATCACTTTTCGCATCATAATATTCAGTTTTGGAAACTGAGTCGATCGGTTCGATCTGATCTACGATCGTAGTTATGATGAAACCAAAATGAATTAAACGAACCGAATGTTCACATGGACCTAGGTATGACCCAAGTCCATTGGGCCGGTTCAAGCCCATCTACCAACTTAATTTAATTAAGATGACTTAGGGCTTTGATCATTGTAACACTACAACCTAACCCTAGCCTCCATTGCATAGTCTCGGCCGCCCCCTCCTCTCCCTCACATCGCCGCCGGCCACCACCATCGCCGACGCTGCCCCTCGCCGGAATTTGTTCCGACCAACTTTTCGAGGAGTTTCCGTCCGTGCTGATCTCGTCAGGCCTTCTAGTGCAGGCTGACGAAGGACCCTTGCTTCCGGTCGTGGACTTGATTAGACGTAATCTACCGTCACCTACCGTGAAGAGCCAGTCTCCCTGTGATTCTGGTTGGAGCCAGGCGCCTAGACGCCAGCAAGATAACACCCCGAAAATCATCCTATGAATGGTTTATAGTATTGATTTTATTGTATTGAACGTATCCCGGCGCTTAATTTTACACTTTCGCTGCGACCGCCGGGACACGGAATCCGGATCCGCCACCGCTTTCCCAACAATGGTATCAGAGCCAAGGCTCGGATCCTTCAATACATTGTGCCTTATTGCATCAGATCTCGAGTTTTTTAAAAATCACAACACAAAAAAAAAAAAATTTCCTTTGGACAGGCCGGCCGCCGCCGCGCGCGGCGCCCCATCGCACGCGCAATAGCGCGCGCGACACCATGTGCGCTGGCCGCGCATGGTGGTCGGCCGTGGCCAGCAGCCGCGTGCACTTCGTTGAGCGCTGGCCGCGCAAGGCGGCCGAGAGATGGGCGCCGCCCTCGCGCATGATGGCGCGATCAACGGGCGGAGCATGCGCCATCCAGGCACCGTGCATGGCGCGATGATGTCGCGCCTGAGGTCGTGCGCTGGCCGCGCGATCGTAGCATGCTGGCCGACTGGTTGCGCCACATCCTTGCCGTTGGTCGCGAGAGGAGGCTGGTCGATGGCCGCGAGTTGCTGGGCGCTACGTGCGCCGCGCTTGGCGCGGCAGCGCGCGGCCTTGTGCCGCGCGCTATGTGGCGGCGGCGGTCGTCCGACGTCTTCCCGGCAGCGATGCAACGGCTATTTTTCTTCTAGGTTAATTTCAGGCCTGTCCCGGGCAGCCCATGAAGTTTTCGGGCCGATATTCGATATCGGGCCGATTTTGGTCGATTTTGAAATTTTTGAGATTTTATACACTATTATCCCCTCAGATAGCATGGGATATCCACGCATGTCTGCGAGCGGTGAATCCTCGACAACGATGCATCGACTCCTACATGCATTGGGGTCTCACCCAATCCCGACGCCTTATGACCCCAAGTGAGTCGGCAAACGGGTCAAAGTGAGACGCCTATCATGTAGAGTCTCAATGACGTTTCGAGTCATGAGGACTAATCAGTACAACCAAGACCTCGGACTTATCCACTCGACAAATGGTAACCACTTGGAAAGTCCGAACGAGGGTAGTTCGATAGATCACCAGGTCACCATCTATCTGCATGCTCAGAACATCACAATGTTCCCTACCAATGAAACATGGTACTTCGCATCGCAGATACTAGTCTCGAACTCGGGCGGCCTTATCCTCATTTTGACGGCCCAATCGACTAGGAACATGTTCAGAATACACAGCGACTATTAGATGTGTTTCATGATATCCGTCATACCCACTATCACATCTAACATACGCTTAGGTGTATTCTAGGTCTTTACTCAACGCAATTGTAAATCATTACACACATAATGAAAGTAAAGAATGCCATATAAGTAAATGCGAATATCATATATAAAGACTGTTTGTACAAGAGTCTATAAAACCCACACGCCACAAGTTGGCTAGTTGGGCATCTACTCTAACAGGTTTTAGTCCTTCCACAAAATGACTCAGCTTATCCTCGGGGTCTCTTCCAATAAGAGGTACAAAATATCAGCCTCTTTCAAACTTCTGGATATACTCCTATACTGTCATGTTCCCTTGCTTCAAGGTCAAAAATTCCTGCTTCAACTCAGACCTCTTGTCTGCTGTGAAGTACACACTCGTTTAAACTCATCCCATGAGAGATTTGCCAAATCTACTGACAGGTTCGCTCCTTCCCACCAGATCATCGTATCATCTCTTAACATGTAGATAGCGCATCTAGGCCTATCCAGATCTGGAATCTGAAGGTACTCAAAAATAACTTCCATCGACTTAATCCAGCTCTCAGCAACGAGCGGATCTGTTGTACCACTAAACTCCTTGGGCTTATGTCTTCAAAACCTCTCCTGAGAATCATCATGATTTGGTCCTCTGCTGTTAGAAGATTGTCCATTGCCTCTGTCGGACTGCTCTACTAACAATTCTAAGAGTTGGGTATACAAGCATTATTATCTGAATGGGGTTCTACTTCAGGGGTGCTTCTTCTACCACTTCCTCTTCCTGACATCTTAATCTATAGCCCGCAATCCACCACAAAAGAACACTAGAACTCGAAAGAGAAAAGGACTCTTAACATAACAAATAAACTCACAGATCAGGAGATGCAGATGGCGAAAGCTGCTCCAGACTGGTAAGTGTGTGTTTATCCCAGAACCATGCTCTGATACCAAGTTGTGACGCCCAGACCCATGGGAATCAAAGGAAAGGATGTTAGGATCAAACGCTTACCACTAGGCCAAAAGCTATAGCTATTAGTCAAGGTGCAACTTTATTTCCTTATAATGTGGCAGCGCAGAGTGCACCTATTATGTGCGTTAGGGTTGTGCTGTTAGGCCCATGAGTCATGGGAGGTGCGTGTCTAACTGCTGGTGCTGTCTCAATTCCCTTAGAGATCAGTCTTACTCTTCCCCTACCGCCGGCCCTATCCCCAGTAGAGATAGTATTACCCGTTAAGATCTGGCATCACATTTTTACAGCCCACATGGCCAACCAGATCAAGCGGCGCAACGTCAGCAGCTTGACGTACGAGAAACTTCCCAGGAGGTCACCCATCCCAGTACTGTTCTCACCCTTGCACGCTTAACTCAACAACGGGTATATAAAGGCTGACATATTTGGCATAAATTAGGAAAAAATTCGGCTATGTAATTAAGACATCCTAAAAATCTTTGAAGCTGATTTTTATCTTTAATTTGATCAGGGAATTTGTCAGTTAGAGATCAGTCTTATCCTTCCCCTACCGCCGGCCCTATCCCCAGCAGAGATAGTACTTACCCGTTAAGATCTGGAATCACATTTTTACAGCCCACATGTCCAACCAGATCAAGCGGCGCAACGTCAGCAGCTTGACGTACGAGAACTTCCCAGGAGGTCACCCATCCCAGTACTGCTCTCACCCTTGCACGCTTAACTCAACAAAGGAGTAAATAGAAAATCGAAAAGATATTCAAGGCCTAAACGCGAAATATTGTAAGTTGTATTCCCTTACAAAAACTGAACGTAAACAGTTGGCGCCAAAGTGAACAGTAAAACATATTTGGAATACAAGAAGTTCAGATTTCGATTACAAAATTCGATATTACAACTATTGGAACTCTATATGAAATCTCTATTGTTGTAATGGATCTTAATACAGTTTGACAAAAGATCAAAAACAACAACAGCTGGCTGTACGGAAACGCTGGTCTTTGACAAACACACGCAACCCCAAAATCTGGATCAGCTCGCACCACCCGCCTGCCCCTGACCTGCCTCACCTGCATCGGGAAAACTAGTGAGCCTAGGGGCTCAACAAGTAAAACTGAGGATAACAAGATCACATAATGCAGGCATAATTGAAACGTAATACATAATTAAAGGAAGACATCTGAACTCAAATCTTGCTACTGAAAATACAGATCGTAACATCAGATCTGAATTGCTTTACTCTGTGACTCATGGCCTAGAGGCTCTCTCGTGGTCGTGATGCATGAAGCACGTTATCTGAATCAGTAACTCTCTGTGAAGGGATTACAGTAATTCCATAATCCTGTCCCTTCTAACGAAGGGATTACAGTCATACCGTAATCCTGTCCGTTCCTGAATGATCGGGTCCTCTATCCATAAGTCCTTAAAACTGAAACTTTACTTCCTTTACTTTAAAACAGCTTTTATACATAGCTCTTGATCGAAGATCGATCGTTGGAAACTGGATGATTCACTGCTATGAAACTCATTTTATCTTTAAAACAACTTTACTGAGTGCACAACTGGGCTACGAGATGAGGATAGCAAGACCAGCTCGGAAAGGAATCAAATTAGGAAGGAAAACAGATTTGGCTAAAGAAAACAGATCTCAAGCGTAACTAACAGCTCTGGCTACATAAAACGGATCTTGGGTGTGAAACGGATCACAGGTGTGAAGAACAACTTGGCTAGTGAAAATAGCTTACGAATAGGAAAAACAGATTTGGTTCTTACGATAACCATCTCGCGCGTAGTAAAATAGATTTGGCTTAAAGGAAACAGCTTACACGCAATAAAATGCTAACATAGGCTTTTCAAAAGAAGAATTTCAGCCTTGGAAGGTCACTCAGCTTTGAGAAACCCAATCAGTATAGCAACGAATCACGCAGACCGACGAAGAATATAGGCCAGATCTGCTTAAAATGAAGGTACTGCTCCAGCTCAGACAGTTCCTAAAAGACCAGCTCAACTTATTCGACCAGAACATAATCCCGATCAAACCAGGGTCGCCTATCTATTCAGAGTCAATGTCCAGAACCTTTACAGCACGTGGAAAAACAAGAAACTTCTCTTGGCTTATCTTATCTGGAATCTGTACAACTCAGTATCTTGAAAATACAATTGCTTGCTAAATTAACTGGTGAGTTTTCGCAAAACTAAAACATCAAAGCAGTGAATCCTTAGCTTAAACTTGAACATAAACTGAAATGACTGAAACATGCTAAAGGAAAGCATAGAACATAAAACAACGAAGCAATATATGTTTTCCAGATGCAGCAAGAATCAATTTTACTTGCCTGGGCTGAGAATCGCAATGAGCAGATGGACCTGGCTGGAAATCTTCTCGAGCACACTCGGCGAGCTCTTATATATTTTGAGAGAGAAATGAAAGATTTTCTTGTAACACAAAATGAGTTCTAACTCACGTAAAATCATATATGTGGGAGTAATGATTTGTAGTAGGTAGAAGTACAATGATTAGGCATGGTTAGTTTACCAAATCTCTGCAAAATTAGTAAAAACTCCCTACTACTATTTTAATTTGTAAACTTGTTTCTCCATTTTATAAAAACATATCTCCCATCCGAAATTATTTATTTAAAGAAAACTGCTCCATCTCGGGTTTGTGCTCGGGTCGAATTCCTTCAAGAAGCCATCTGGACCGTCGCTTCTAAGCTGGAAGAAAAAAGAAATCATCTTAGATTACTGGAAATAACTTAAACTGAAATCTGGAAGCTCAAATCTCAACACAGTCCTTAAAATAAAAAGGCTAAACAATTGTGGTCTTATGGATTTTTGGGGCGCTACATTTCTCCCCATTTTTGTTGGAATAAAAAACGGTTCGAAATCCTCTCCCCCTTACATTTAAAATGAAGCTCCCCCTTACCAGCATGGGGTAATTTATTTTCGAAAAGAAAACAATTTTGGGAAGCCATTTTGCAGAAAGCAATGTATGATATGACATGAGTTTTAGAGACAGATTCTGTGCTAATAAAACTCTCATCTATTCAGATTGGAAGATAAATGACAATTGAATTCACAATATCTCTTCCGCTTCTCTCGAACACTGTTATAGGCGCTATTATTTCAGCACAACCAGTGAAAGAGGTCTTGGCGTCCACAGATCTCGTGCAATCTGTCAGCTCGACAGAAGAGATATTGCTGCACCTTTCGCTCTTGGTCTAGTGCTATGCTATTCAAAAATCATTACGCCCCCTATCTTTATAGGATGAGTTTTAAAATCTTTTGAAACTTTTTTGTAGCACGGACAAGCTTTCGTAGAAACTACAGAGCATATATCATTTTAAAACCGTTAAAATTGTCAATTTAAAATGCTTTCAAGAACAACCTACTCTGATACCAATTGATTGGATCGAAGGATGGGGTGCCGTGAGCTCTCACACATCTCAGACACCGAAACTTTGAGTTAAAAATAGATTGAGTATATTAAAAATTTAATATGAAAGACAGCACGCAATAAGGAGGCAAGATCGCGCCAGCGCTGGACCAGCAGCTCTGCGAGCTGGTCCGGATCGCACGCGATCTGTTCTGTTAAAACTTGAGCCGCAATAGTTCAGTGTTCTTGAAAGGTTTATGCATCGAGAAACGGATTGGGTATGAGATAAATTCATGCAGAAACAAAGGTTTATGCATCGAGAAACAGATTGGGTATGAAATAAATTCATGCAGAAACAACCCAAACTGAACTCTGAAAATCGAAAGCTAACTAAACAAGTGTTTAACAAATGCAATGCAAAATGCAGAATGTGTGCGTGAATGTGTAAAGCTGAAAATAACAAACATATTTGTTTATGGAAGTGTGGAGCAGAATCTCCTACATCTCCCCTTCTTCCTCAATGGGAAGGATTTCCACTAGAAGATTTGATTACCACAGCTTCTGCTGCAACCCGATCCGACAGCCCTCAATCTGCAAGAACTCCTAGCCACCAATGCACACCAGCTCGTAGGCTATGTGTCTAACAAAACAACACTTCTTTAACGTCTCCATGAGAAAGACTACAATGAACTTGTTTAACATCTCTGTTCAAAGACTACAGGGAAAGTTTTTGATTTTATTCACTCGGGCTCTCTCTCAAATATGTGAGTGAATCGTGTGTGAGAATCACAGTGTAAGCTCGCTATTTCTTTTGTATCTAACACACTCGGGAAGGTGCTCTCTGAGATGGTTTCTAAATGTCTTCCCAGACTGTGCAGTCGATGAATATCTTCATTAAAACTCATGGCAGTGCACCAGCTCACACCTGGGCACTTGACCAGCTTGAACACCAGCAGATGAAGTGTTCAGCAGATACTTTGTTGAAGTAGTTCAGCAGTTTCTTAGTCTATTTGTTGAAGATTGCGATACGACAGCGTTTGATTTAGTTGGAACGACAGCGTTTGGATGGATTCAGCAGAAGCGTTCCTTTGACAAACCAGCAGATGCTCTACTTGTTGTTATTCAGCAGATGTATTTCGAAGATAGCAAAACGGCATCACTTGATTAAGTTGACACGACATCGTTTTATTGCTAAAGGAATCAGCAGATGGAAAAACGCGTATGCATATCAGCAGATGAATTCTTCTAAGCGTCTTTCCAGTCGAAGTTCTTGACAACGATGATGGATGTAAGTGCTGATGTCCAAACTTATTTCAGGCGCAAGCTCAAGTATTTGAAATACGATCGTTTGCTTATATAGAAAAGATTTGTTGGATCGTACAGTTGCCTGGAATGAAGGAAACAAGTTAGGTACTATTTTGGGTGAATAGTACAGTGTACAGTGGCCGTTTCTCTATGCTTGCACAAATATGGAAAGAAGACAAATTGGCTCTGTGGATGAGCGTTTGACCTTGCAGTGGAGCAGAGATTACGGTGTACTATTTTGGCAGTAATTCAAACGGGATTTATTTCCTTTGGAGGATTTAATGTTACCGTTGCAGTCGAAGCCTATAAATATCAGCAGCGGCTTTGAAGAACACATCGCTTATTATCTATTGCTGTAACGCTGCCAAAATTGAAACAGAGCTTTCTCTTCGTTGATATTTCAAAAAGATCAAGACTCGAAGAACATTTCGTTTTGATCTTCATTAGATAAACATTCGAGTCAATCTTCTGGTTATTCATTTGTTGATACCAGAAGATATTTACAGTCTCTTGATTCGTGTTCTCCATTGATATATTTGATAGAGTCTGTAAACGAACTGTCTTTTAAGAAGTTCGTAAAACGTTCAAAAACACTGTAAACCAGCAGCGAAGTCTGCGCCAAGTTGTGTTGTAAAGCGCTAAGAGTTCTTGTAGCTGCGGGTTACAGGAGCCAGAAGATATTTACAGTCTCTTGATTCGTGTTCTCATTGATATATTTGATAGAGTCTGTAAACGAACTGTCTTTTAAGAAGTTCGTAAAACGTTCAAAACATTGTAAACCAGCAGCGAAGTCTACGTCTAGTTGTGTTGTAAAGCTCCCCCCCCCTTCTGAACTCCTATTTGCTTAGTGATCCTATTTCCGGGACCATCAAGTGGTATCAGAGCAGGAAAACTCAGTTATTGAACAACTATCTTTGCGTTTTTCATCATTTAATATGTCTACCTCACAACATAAGATTCCTTTGTTTTCCAGAGACGAATATGACGATTGGAAGATTCGCATGCAGGCGCATCTTGCTGCGATGGATGATGAGATGTGGAACGTTATCACTGACGGGTCTTTAAAGATTATGAAGCCAAATCTGGCTTTCTCTGTATCAAATGGCGAGGCCCAGTTCCTTGAAAAGGCCAGACACGAGTATACAAATGATGACAAGAAGAAAGCTAATCTGGACAACGTAGCCAGGGACATTCTTTACAAGACGCTGGACAAATACAAAAATATGTTCAGCAAAATCAAGACCTGCGCTACTGCCAAAGAGATCTGGGAAAAGCTTGTCCAAATTTGTGAAGGCAGCGATGAAACGAAGGAGAACAAGCTGACTGTGGCTCAGCAAAAATATGAAGCAATAAAGATGAAAGATGGCGAAACAATGGCTGATTTCGACGAGCGCTTCAGTGCTATCATCATCGAGTTGAACAGCTTGGGCAAGGAGTATAGCAACCGGGAGTTGGTGCTGAAAGTGATGAGAGCTCTACCCAGAGAGTGGGACGTAAAGACGATGGCCATGAGGGAGTCCAAAGATCTGAACAAGATGGAGCTCCATGATTTATTTGCAAATCTAAAGGCCTATGAGTTCGAGCTTGAAACCAGATCAGAAGCGCCTTCAACACCAGCCTACTAAAGCTCTTGCTGCTGCTACTGCTAAACCATGCTCTCCCAGCACGAGAAAATCATCATATCAACTCTCTGATGACGTCATGTCCCTCTTCGTTAAGAAGTTTGGGAAATACCTGAGAAGATCTTTCAACCCTGCTACTACTTCTTTCAATAATTATAACAAATCCGATAAAGTCTCT